>QFDD01002035.1:0-27722 GCA_006871305.1 Vachellia collinsii | reverse complement strand
CCACCATTATAGGGCTCATATTTTGTTATACCCTTAATTGAGATACTTAGACTCATATTTTTGATGAATTACTATTAGAAGGCCAGAGGCCTATCATTGATACTATTATAATATTTTGGCATACCATTGTGTCGATTTGTGATTAATTATTTGAAGGAATACGTTTTATGTTGGACAACTTGGTATTGAGCCATCAATTTGATATTGGCATGGAATTTGAAAGTTTAGTTGTTTTTCTTTAATGTGAAATGTTATCTCTTGCTAGTTAACCTATATTATAAATTAAGAATTTTTATAATCATAGTTAATTATTAAATTGTGGTTTATTGAGTTAAGTAACCAGTTAAGAAAGACCGGTGTTACACTTAGTCGCTGTACAGAAGGGTATCTGTGATGAATATCAAATGAAAAAATGCGCCATGATGCCTCACATGGAGAAACATATCTACAATTCAAGTGATGAGAGATTTCATCAAATGAATTTTCTGAATTGTTAGGCTCGGAATTATTGTAAATTCCTGCGACAACACGATCATTCCCTTGTTTGATTTGTCTTTTTTATGTTGATATGAGCTTAGAATAATTTCAGTAAATGTGGATTATATGGAACAACCCATCTGTTATCTAATGGTATACCTTTTTTCTCAATAGTTCTTCCATCTTCTCACCTCTAGTACGTAGGGTATCCATCTTCATCTACAACAGTTTGCTGGACAAATTTTTTTGGGTAGTATTTTGAGTATTTTCCATCTTTCATGCATGGTGACTTTTTATTAGAGTGTCCACAAGGACCATGGATCATGTAATTGCTCACAAGCTCATATAGTTTAGGTTGTTCTTCTTTATCTGGTACTTTAGCAGAAATAATTTTGTCTACATCGTTTGGTGCTTTTGGCTTGTCTTTTGGATCAAGGAAGAGTATGATGTGTGCATGAGGTAGGCCCCTCTTTTGGAATTCTATAGTATATATTTCTGAAATGAAAGATTTAAGTTTTAATCAGCAAGTAATTGTAACATTATTATATGAAAGGGATAATTAATATCATAGTCCTATTAGTTTAATCCAATTTTTAATTAGGTCCCTATATTTTTTCTTTTAATCAAATTGTTAAATTTGGACCTAATTATAATATGATAATAATTTATTTTTTATAGAACAAATAATGCAAAACCTTAAGAACCTAATTAAAAATCATATAAAACTAAAAGGACTTATAGTATTAATATCATGCAACCAAGGTAATTTGACTCATTGCATTAGTGTTGAGAAGGTATGGAGCAGTTGCAATTGGCGCTTCCAAGATGGTATTATTTTTCCACTGTTTGTTCTAGATAATAAGGAGATTTCATTACTTGTTTCTATCTACTTGATCACAATATCTTACAATCTCTCACATCTTCATGGATTAAATTTACAATGTCAAAGGTGTGAATCCTTTAAAACCTCTCCCAGATTCAAAAATAAATATTAATTACGTACTATGGGCGTGTAAGTTCCAATGACAAATCAAAAGTTCATGACTTTTTGTAAGAGGTTATAATATGTTCTAATAAAGCATTAATGTAGTTATTTTGAATTTAAAAGGTTACCTGCATGAACTTCTCCTAATATTTTGTGTTGCTTTATGACTTTCATTAAGGCCTCCAATTTAAGTTGGAATATTCTTGATAAAACTTGGGCACAGTCAAAAGGGTTGATTTCTTTTTTTGAGCAGTAATGCTTCACCTTTGGTCATGCAGGATTACATGTGAAAGTGAGAAAGATGTCAGGATAACCTACAAATTTACAAATTGCCATTGCATCTTGGAAATTATTGATCATATATCTTGCTCCTCCTGTGAATGAAGATGAAAGAATGATCCTCTTCCCAGTTTTTGATGCATCTGTCTCACCTCTTGTAATTGCATCTATGATTGCTTTGTAAAAATCAACCCTAAGCTCCTGTTGATGCTCTCTAAGATATTTTAACCGTTCAGCCTCGACCATTATGTAACCATCAACAAGAAATTGCTGAAGTGATCTCCTGGAATGCAATAAAACCGATTCTTCATTTCTCCTGTCCATTAGTCTGAATGCTAGATATTCCCTGATTGTACATTTTTTCCCCTTCTTTGCTCGTCCAGAAGAATTTTCTGCATGTTTCATGTGTGGATCATATCCATTATTTCCATAGTGGAACAAAAGAGGATACTGCAATGGTAAGTATGACTTTGTTGAGATAATGTTTTGATGATGACAAATATGTTTCTGAACTTATGTTTAAAATTCATTGTTTTTAGAAAAGTTTATGTAATCTTTGAGTTTTAATGAAATTATTGAGAGAACTCGAGTTATAAGCTTCAGAACTCGAGTTACAATGTTTAAAAATGTTTTCAAAATCCAAAACTTTTAAGAGAACTCAAGTTTTGATTGAAATTCTGTCAAAACTAGAGTTCTGGGAGTCAAAACTCGAGTCTCGGGTTTTGAAACAAGTTTTAGAAATACAAAACTCCTAGTAGAACTCAAGTTTGAACAAAAGTTTTGTCACAACTCGAGTTGTATGTGATAGAACTCGAGTTTGGAGTGTTAAAACTGTTTTAGAAAATCAGAACTCTCAAAGGGAACTCAAGTTTTAGTGAAACTCGAGTTATGTTTTGTAGAACTCGAGTTTCGAGCTCTGAAGAATATTTGAAATACAAAACTTTTGTTATAGAACTCGAGTTTTGAGAAAACAGAACTCAAGTTTCGAGCTTTAAAAAATTCGATAACTACAAAACTTCTTTCCAAAACTTGAAGTTTCGATAAGAGTTTTAGTATAACTCGAGTTTTATGAAATGAAACTTGAGTTTTGAGATGGAAATTTTTCTAAACTCAAAACTATCAGGGAAACTCGAGTTGCAATGAAAGTTATGATTTGAAAATAGTCAAAACTTGAAGTTTTAGCATATGGAACTCGAGTCTCGAAAAGCATAAATTGATTTAGCTTATAGAAACCTATAAAAACCCGAGTTTTATGTTTTATAACTCAAGTTTTATCAAAACTCTTATTAAAACTCGAGTTACAACAAAAGTTGTAGGAATTCTGCTTTGATATTTCTTCAATAACTCGAGTTCGCAGCAAGCAAAACTCGAGTTTGCTTTATCTGACAGTAACGCAGCGTATCAGATGCTTTTCATTAATATCAAATCTTTACTTTTTCATGCAACATTTATTTGAATCTCATCTACCATCATAAATGCTCATTTACTTTAATGATTAATAGAGAATGAAATTCTGATTGCTTCACCAAAAGAAGATTCAACGGACAAAAACGCAGAAACCACCCTACCTACTGTCAGAAGCATATATGGCGGAAAGGTGAACGACGAGAATGAGTCTAACGGAAACTTAAATGTTTCTAACGGATATTTAATTCTCCTCAACTATAAAAGGCGAAGCATTCAAGTTTTAGAAGATAGAGACGCACACGGTTAACATCGAATTAATTGCTATTCATCTACTTACTCTATTTTCATTCTCTCATATTAAAGAGCTTCAGTGTTCATCATTTAATTCCCAGAAAAGAGAATATTCTTGTACAATCATTTATTCTGTGAGAGTAACTCAAGATTGGAAAATCTTGAGTGGGAAAAGACACGAGCAAAAGTGTTTGTGGAGTAAATTGAGTTAGGAAGGGGGAGAGTCCTTCTTCTGAGTTGTTGTAATCTTTTGAGATTAGTAGATTTGAAAAGCTCTGAGAATTCTGAGGACTGGACGTAGGTCAAGTGGACCGAACCAGGATAAATCACTTTGTTCACTTTCTTTCATACTCTGTTTTACGTTTCAACGTTTGCGAAAAATTTATTTAGACCAATTCACCCTCCTCTTGATCAAATCCTATCCTAACAGACTTATGCATCTCATCAATCCGTTTAAGGCATCCAGTCTTTTTTTTCAACAATAATATCTCTTTTATGGTATGATTTGTCAAAATCACCAACTATGAGAGTAGCCACTTCAGAGCATGATGGAAATTTATAACATCTACTTGTGGGATGTGTTTGTCTAATAAGACATATTCTAACATCTGCATGGTTGTCTTTTTTTAGAATCTCAGATGCATGTCTATATTTCTTGACAAGGGAATTGTGTTTGTCTAAACATTCCTTGATTTGAAATGCAATTACTTCATCAACTACAGATGTTTGACCATGCTTGCTACACAATAAAATAATGCAAAGTCAGGTTTGGCCCCCATGTAATCAAATTAGAGTTATTTTCTTAAAGGAAATGGAAGGCAATTATGTTCAATATCAAGGTAATGCAAAGCTAACTTGATTGCCGATATACGATTTGCTATTTCATTTTCTATATCATAAATGTATAGTTGAGAATAAACTGGTTGGGCTCCTTCTTCTGGTAATAAGCTGCCTATGTAGTGATAGTTTTGGCCAAAAACCATAAATGTATAAGGACCTCCACCACCATTGTTCAATGAATGGTTAATTTTTCCTCCCATAGATGTGAAGGAGAACATATTGTTATATGCTCGAATGTTAGATTGGAATTTTTTTGATTGACCATCCTTGCCAAACAAAGTTTTTGTAACTTTTTAGGTGGTCGTTCAAAGAGAGGAACACACACCTTTCCTTGTGAACAACATATGGAAAAATTCGTATGTTGGTTGGATGAAGCTCTTTTCACCCTTTCATTGAACCACATTAGGGCCCCACAATATTGACATTCATATTCTTGATCTCCCTCGTCAAGGTAACCATCTAGACTAATATTAATGCATGTGGGAGTTTCCTCACATTCACCTTCAGGATCTCCATGTGATGCCTCACCATGGTCATCTTTTCTTGACAAAATTCTATTATGTTATTAATCAATTACTACATTGTGTGCTGTAGTGTTATGCATAAATCAAAGAAATTTCTGACCTAGGATCTCATCACAGTTAATTATTGTTGACAGATTGGTGGCTACACTTGAAAGCTTATGAAGTTGCAACTTTTTTTGCCCAGGATTTGGAGCTCCATGGTGACTATGTGAATCTGGACTTACATCTTCGTTTCCATAATCGCTTATATCTCACAAGACTTGTGTTGTTGTAGTTTCAATAGCTTCGCAAGTCAAGCTCTCAATTCCTAATTCAGCCTGTGGAGATGTTTGGTTCAAATGTAATATTGGTGTTTGATGGAAAAAAGTTCATTGGACTTTGACTATCATCCTATAGTTTGAACTTTAAATGTTAATAACAGACAATGATAATTTTAAGATGCAAACAAACTTTTAATAAAGGCAAATAATTTTCTACATTCATGAATGCCAATAAATTTGGGGTCTAGTAGGGACTTTAACGTGGAAACATAACATTGCTGTTCTTTTTTCTTTAATAAAAATAGTTCATGATGACAAACGTCACTTTAGTGGGTGTTCTCATACATACTTATGTCATAGTATTTGTATCTCAAAGCTGTCGATGGCAGCTATGTCTTAAATAAAGGAAAGGTGTGGTTGCATTAACATGTTAGTGGAGAAATTTTTTGTTTTGATTCCATGTACATTAATTTATATTAATTGCCTTACTGGTGGAAAACTTCATCGCGATAGGTTCACAAGGTAGCAGCAACTGACATGGAGGCCTTAAAATCTCCACTTACGGGTATATTTGAAATTCATCATGCACGCCAGTTTTTAATTTAAAGTCAAGATTATGATGAGAACAATCCTAAAAGTCATGAAGGGAAATGCATTATTATTATTACTATTACTATTAATTTAAATAGCGTTTCATTGGTTTCTTCGTTATATAGCTTTCTAGTACGAAAGAGTGTTTATGGACTGTACATTGCGTATGCACCTCTTATAAAATGAAACTAAGGGAGTGACACCTATTGTGTATGCACCTCTTATAATTATGTGTGCACACCTATTGCGTATGCACCTCTTATAAATGAAACTAAGGGAGTGACACCTATTGCGTATGCACCTCTTATAATTATGTGTGCACACATAATTAAAAAAAAAGGAAAGTAAAGCAGAAAGTGTGATCCAATCAATAATTACAAATAAGATGAGGTGGCCAGAGAATGAGCAAAAATTGAAAGTTGAATATGTTAATAACATGCGTGAAGGTTAATATGTGAATCTGGATTCACCAAAAACGAAAATAATCTATGAATCTGGACTCACATGTTCGTTTCCATAGGTGCTTATATCTTGCAAGACTTGTGTTGTTGGAATTTCAATAGCTTCGCAAGTCAGCCTCTTAATTCCTAATTCAGCTTGTGATGATGTTTGGTTTGAATGTAGTCTTGGTCTTTTATAAGAGATTACATGGTTATCTATAGGAACGATTGGCCGAACTCTGATTCCGTTCCCATCATTCCCTACAATAAAACAGTTTTGACAGTGTATAGAGTTAAAGCAACCATGTTATAATGAAATGCAATGTGACATACATAATCGAAATGGAAAGCTTAAAGGACTGAGTTTATGCATTGCCTACATTGATTATGAGCATTTCTACAATATTATGTCCTACTATAAATTTTATTCAATTTATTTTATTAATAGCAGATCCTATCTAAATATTATTACATTTCAATATATATATAAATATATATGTTAAAGGTGAAATTATTCTTATGCACCATGAATTTCACCTAAAATTTCAATCCTTTCCGATTGAATCCAAATAAACAAGCAATGATTCTTCAAAATAAATGAAACAACTCGCCAACATTTCTTGGAAGAGCAAATGAAAGTTTACTGAAGATGCATCCAACTTTGTTTTAAATTTGATTGAAATTTTGGTCATGTTTCTATATCAACGGTTTTTTTTGCCAGTCTTTCTATATCAACTTTAGCTGTATAAATTATTTTATATAATTGATATTTTTATTAAAAAAGAAGTCTACGAATACCCATTTCATAGTATTATAATCATAATTACCATTATTTATATGCAATGAGATTGAACCAAACAGACTCTAAGCTTCTCAAGGACTGTTTGATTACGCTATAAAGATTTTTCATGCAAAGGGAATAAAAAGGGGGAAAGAAAGGGGAAAGGGAATGAGTTTAATCAAGTTATTGAAACCAAGTCCTCGTATGAACAACGTTACGTTTATTACTCTCTTCTATCTATAATGAAATATCTAATCCGGAAGTTAATCTTGACCATAAATATAAAATTTATTTTTAACATTTATCAATTTTTCTCCAATTTTTCTCAAATTAACATTGAACATTAGATAGAAGAGCGCACATTAGTATTTTATTTTATATATTTTCAGTTCGAGTAGCACATGATTCATAAAGTGTTTTTTATGCCTTATTGAAGACATCCAAACCTAGTCATATTTTTAAAATCTTACCCATATATAGCTAAATTGAGTAAGAGTCTTAATTCATTCAAAAATCACTATAATATTCTCATATTATCCTTAATTAAAAATATATATGAACTTCTACCTTTAAACCTTAAGGTCAAACGTACCACCCAATGGCTCAAATAAGCATGTGGGCATATTTTTTAAAAAAAATTTAAATGTTTCATTAAATTTTATAAATTATCTTATATTAATTATCAAGCAAAATTTAAATTATACCTCCATCGAGTCCACTGATATAAGTAATTTCTATAAGAATTCCTTAGTCAAAAATATTAGTTACTTCTAGACGAATCACATGGTTACCCATAGTATAAGTCACACAGAGTGTAATTAATGTTTATTTGTCAATTTTGCCCTTACCATTGATTTTTAAATGTGACTCCCTTCATTTGTCTCTCTTATTTAAAACCACACTAAATATGGGTAAAGTTGAAAAAATTAATTTAAGACTGATTGAATAAGTTTACTACTATTTTTTGTTTTAATAAATTAGTTATAGTGATTTATATTGTGAAATGGAGGGAGCAAGCCACATAGAAAGTAATAAATGTTTATTTGTCAATCTTACCCCTACAATTGATACTTAAATGTGATTCTTTGTATTTATCTTCTTTGCACAACCTCATTCAATATGAGTGAAGTTAGAAAAAATTCAATTTTTTTAAGTGAGATTTAGTGAGGTAACTATCCTTTTTTATTTTAATAAATTAGTTAAAGTAACTTACATTATCAACCATGGGAGTATATTATATTCAACAAATTGCTGTTAAGCATTAAAATAAAATTAATTTGTTTGTGGCAAATTAAATTTGTATTCTCATCATCTCATTCAATAAAGTACATCAAGGAAAGAGGAAAGGCCAAATTCCAAGAATGATTCGTTTGTTCTAAATTCTCCCTACTCTTGTTCATAAAATGCCTAGAAAAATTAATTTAAATAGTTTTTGTTACTGCTGGCAGCAATTTCCAAATCCTTTTCAACATGTAGTACCCAGTAATCAAGCTGCTTCATGTATAAACCAGTAAGTCTTACTCATCTATCCCATGCTTCTCAAATTATGCAATGTCTCTCTCAACATTTGTATCCTGCATTTGGAGTGATTGTTACATATTCTATTCCATCCATATGCCTAGATTAGTGTACTGATCTAATTAAATCAATATATATATGTATATATATATTTCTATAAAAAAAACCAAACGACCCCAACTAGCATGCCTAGCTCTAACTTGATCATATGGCTTGGCCTAGTCAAACTAAACATTTGCAATTAGTATAAAAAAATTATTTTCTTTTTTATAAAAGATCAAGTTAAATAGATAAATAAACAAATCAAGTTAAATATGTGAGAGCTGCCAAATTGGCCAATTAGGTCTCGTGTGTGGCTTGGTGCTATCATTTCTCTCTTGAAGAAAAAATATGTAGGAATTTAGATAATTTTCTCAGGGCCAAAAAAAAAATTTCACATGGAGTTGTATGGAATTTTTGTTTGTAGTCTATTCTATATTTTTGCTAAATAATATTTATTTAAAAAATTAAAATAAACTAGTGTTTTAAATGTAAGCTTCTCTATTAATGATTTTTTATTTTAATCTTAAGTTCATCACTTTTTAAGTACATTAAATAATACTCATAGCCATAAAACAAAAAAAAAATGAAGGAATTATTTGAAGTATAGTTATCAAAACAGGCTAAGCTAAAAATAACAAACCTGTTTAATTAACCTCCCAACTTATGAGTTGGAGTTTTATTTGAGTGAAAATTAATCTGAAGGTCCTTATAGTTTTCCCTAATTTTGAATTAGGTCACTCTACCTTTTTTTCTTTCATTTTTTATTTTTGGGTCCTATTAAGGTTTGTTTCACTTTTAAGGTGAGAGTGGAATTGGTTATGGAGTTTATCAAGAGTGATGAGCTCCTCTAACTCCTTAGATCTGAGTAGTCTAGATTTGATTTTTTTAAAAAAAAAAATTGTTAGTTTTAAAAAATAAGATCTAGACTGTTCGAAATCAAATCTGAATGATCAAGATCTGATGGGTTGAGAGGATTTGATAAGCACTTTAACCAGGCTCAATCAGAAGCCATTTTAGAAACATTTAGACAGAAAGTTCGAAAGTCACAAACCCATGCATCTCCCTTGTGCCGTTCATTGTTGCGCCGCTCTCAATCTTGGTCTTGGCTCCACACTCCGCTCTCCTTCTCTCCAGCCGGCGGGGGTCCGGATCGTCTTAGCAGCAGGCTCCTCAGCGTCCTCACGTGGTCCGTTAAGATTAATCTAATGGCTCATATTGAGCCCCTTTAAAATACTATTAAAAAATTTAAACATAAATGGACTAATGCTACAAAAATATTAAACAGCTTTAACCTGTTTCTTTTTTTTTAATTTTTAAGTAGAACACCCAATTTTCCGGACATATTCGTTTTAACTATAAAGTTTATTAGGCCTTCCGGACGCGTACTCCCCCCAACAGCTTGTCGACGACCGCAACGTCTTCTCTGGTTCGCTGTTCACCTCGCTGAAGAAGATGAAGAACCGGCCGGCCTCCTTTCTTCGCGTATTTAAGTCATCTGCAAAGGGTTCTACCCGCCGCTCGATGGGAATTTCTTCAGGGCGTCAAGCTTGTAGACGACGTTCTCTAAAAGCTCTTGGAAGAAGATGAACAATGCGCTCTTCCAACTCGTGTTAAGTGTTAAAGGAGAATCGGTCTTCGTTGATTGCAGAAAAATTTCCAAGCAATGGAGGGAGAGAAGAGAAGATAAAGAGGGAGAGAAGAGAAGATAAAGAGGGAGATCAAATTATGTGGTACTCCCTGTGCATGCGATAATTTCTCAAAAAGCCAAGCTTGCGTGGCTATATCAATGAATCAAACTTTCACGGGTCTCTTCTTGCTAACACAAGTTTAACTCCGTTTGACTATTTTAAGGACAACTAAATTTTGAAGGCATTTCCCAAAATCCAAATTACTATATTATGATTGGAATAAATTAAAATTTGAATTATACATTCAATTCATGAAACTGTTGTCAGCATTAAAATAAATTGAAATTAACTCGACTGTTAAAAATTTATTTCTTCCAGTCATCTCGTTGAAGAAAGTACCTCCAGTGAAGATGATAGACTTCATTTTAAGAAAGCTTGCTTCCTGGTAAGCTACTAAGAATATTTGTGTCTCTTGGTATATATTTGTTTCTGGTATGCTACTAAGAATATTTGTTTCTCTTGGTATATATTTGTTTCTATCTTTTTTATAAACAGCATTTTCTCATATAGAGATGGTATTAAATATAAAAAATAATTCAATTTTGTGTAAAAATTAAAGGCCTGTTTGTTTCTGTTTTGTGTTGTCTTATTGTTAAAGCTGTTTTTAATTTTTTGAAACAACTTTCAAAAATAAAAAATATGTTTGGATAATTGTTTTACAAAATCATACTTAAAAATAAACATAATACTTGAAATTTTGATGATAACTCAAATCTATTAATACTTGAGCGAAAAATAAGGTGTTTCCAAATTTTTCCAATCAAAACTAATAAATGCACCAAAAAAAAAGGATTTTTTTTTTTTAGTTTTTAGACACAAGTTTCTCTTTTCCTTAAAAACAACCTATTAAAAACACAATATCAAACAACTTTTTTTTGCTTTCTTGTTTTTAAGAACAAAAAAACTGTTTTTAAAAACGGAAACTTACAAGCCCTAAATGTACCCTTTTTTTAACATTTTTTCCTCAAGTAATTATATGTCTTTCTCATCTATTATATTTTCCCCACTCATTCTCTTCCATACTCATTATCTTTATAAATAAGTATATATTTTAAATGAGACTACATCTCTTACATATTTATTGTTTTTAACTAATCTTAATCAATAGTTCATTTTATTGGATAATTATTGTTGTTTATAAAAAAGAGGAGTGGGAGTAATTTATAATTTCCTTGTATTGATATTCTATTTTCAACGCTTGCAGTCTTTGGGATCTGATGAAACCATGGGTGACCTCTGTTGTGATCCCTGCTGCAATAGAATCATCGGAGAGTATCCCAGTAAGACAATTGAGCTCTCACATACAAAAGGAAGTTTCAGACTTGGCCGGAAAAACAATAGGGGAACATTTTCTTAGCTATTTTCTGTATGAGTTCAAAGTTAAGGAGCTAATTAATTCTCTTAAGGATCTCCAAGTAAAAAGAGACATGATGCTGCACTTGATTGGTGATGAATATCGAAATGGCAAGGATCCTTCGCCATATGTTTTAAAGTGGTTAGAAGAGGTGAGTGATATAATTAATAAGAATGATTGAGTTCTCGCAGGATAAATGCCTCCCTTATATAATGTGTTCGAAAGGTTATTTGCCTAGACCTGGGATGAGGCATCGTTTGGCCAAGAAAGCTTATAGACTAGCAAGGCAAGTCAACAATCTTTGTGAAACCACTTATGGATTTTCTATTTTGCTACAACCAATGTCGTTAGATTTCCTTTTGCCTATCGTCAACTTTGAAATTTTTAACTCGAGAAAACGAGTTTTAGAGGATATTATCAAGTCGCTGAAAGATACTAGTATTAAAATGGCTGGGGTGTACGGAATGGGAGGAGTGGGTAAAACCACTTTAGTCAAAGAAGTGGCTAGAGAAGCTCAAAGAGATAAGTTGTTTGATGTGGTTATGTTTGTAACTGTGACAAGAAATCCAGACATCAAGCAAATTCAAGGACAACTAGTTGATCAAATGGGTGTGAGATTAGATAAAGAAACTGAGATTGGAAGAGAAACTCGCTTAAGAAATATATTTAAGAAGGAAAAAAAGAATACTCTTATTGTTCTTGATGATCTATGGGCTGAATTAGAGTACGTTTGTTTACCATTTCTGAAACCATGGTTTTAGACCCAGAAGCTATTCTGTATTTTTGAGGTATGTTTGTCAACAACTTTTTCAAAACCTTGATTTTTCATCGAAACCAAAGTTTTACATATTTCCCAAACATGCACTTAGACTTGAAAAGGCTGGGGATACCCATAGACGATGTCAATCTTGCTCCAAATTATGCTAGACAAGTAGAAGGGACGAGTGTTGATGGGCAAGAAACGACAAATAATTCCAAAATGCTCAAGATTTTGTTGACTTCAAGAAGTAAAGAGGTAGTGTTTGATAAAATGCATGTGAAAGAAGATTCAAGTTTTGTAATAAAAGGGTTGGAGAAACAGGAATCTAAGGATTTGTTCAAGAAGATGGTTGGAATGGATGATAAAAATCCCGAGTTTGAGCCATTAGCAGCTAAGATTTCAAACAAGTGTTGTGGATTACTTGTAGCAATCGTCACAATTGGAAAGACTCTATGGTCTAAGAGCTACTTGCAGTGGCAAAAGACGCTTGGTCAACTTGAAGGAGAAGAATCTGCTAAGCTGGTTGAATCTATAGATTTCTTGACAAGATTGAGCTTTAATCATTTGGAAAATGAAGAGCTCAAGTCGACTTTCTTGCTTTGTGCTCAACTGGGTTATCATCCCCTAATTGTGGACTTGGTGAAGTAATGCATTGGTGTCGGTATGTTTGAAGGGTTTCTTAGAATTAAGGAAACTCGTGAAAAAGTACTCAGAGTGACTGAAAATCTTAAGAGCTCAAGTTTATTGTTAGATAGTTATTCTGATGATCATTTCAACATGCACGATATGATTCGTGAGATTACCTTATCAATAGCATCTGAGGAGATGGTTATTCTGATGATCATTTCAACATGCACGATATGATTCGTGAGATTACCTTATCAATAGCATCTGAGGAGCAACATCTTTTCATCATGCAAAATGGGGAACTTAAATAGTGGCCCCATAAAAATGAAATTAAGAGGTATAATGTCATATCTATAAGCTTCCAAATTCTGTTAGTTGTCCTAGACTCAAATTTTCCATGATGATAGTCTTAATCCTTCTTTCACCATTCCCAGAGGCTTTTTTGAACGAGCTAGGAGACTTAGAGTATTGACTTTAATTGGTATTGATGTGTCAAACTTTTGTGCTTCAATTGGATGCTTAACAAGTTTGAGAATGCTTTGTTTAGACAAATGCAAGTTAGGTGACATATCCTTCATTGGCAAGCAACATAAATTGAAGATTCTTAGCCTTTCAGGATCTAGAATTGAAAATCTACCAACTACATTAGGCAAATTGGATAAGTTGCAATTGCTTGATATTAGAAATTGTTATAGAGAGATTCCGCCTAATTTGCTGTCAAGTTTGAATAGTTTGGAAGAATTGTATATGAAAAATAGTGTGAAGTGGGAGAGTGAAGAAAATCAAAGTGAAAACCGTATTCTGGCTGAGTTGAGGCACTTGCATCAGTTGAAGAATCTAGATATATGCGTACCAAATGTTGCAGTTCTACCAAGGAATTTGTTCCTCAACAAGTTGGATAGCTACAAGATTGTAATTGGAAATTTTGAGACACTTTCGTTGGGGGATTTCAAGATGCTAGGTAAACAAAGATGGATATATGGCTTTGGAATATCTATTTTATATATTTTTAATATTATTTTTCTAAGGAAAAAAAATCTTATATCAAGTTGGTAGATTTAACAAATCTCTAATTGAGTCATTAACTCAATTTGGGATTTCAAAATGTGGGTAATGACTTTGCTGCCTTTCTTAGGTTCTATATAACTTATTTCTTTCCCAGAATTGTATGCGCGCGCCAACATTAATATATAATCAAATAAAATATGATTAGCTAAAATCAAAAGAATTTTTTGTGTTAATGATTGAATTGAGAATTGTTAATTTATCAATCTGATTTAGAATTTTCCTATTTTAGGTAGCTTTATATGAGATTTTCCCCTTTTCTAATATTATTTATTTAATTATGAAATCATATTGAACCCATGGTTTTATCATTGAGAAGTATGATAAATCATACAAGATAAATAAGATATTTGAAAGCTTTTCAAAGACCACTAATTTCTTTTTTAGTTTTCATTCCCAAAATTCATAAATAAATAATTCAATCAACTTCCTACAACGAGATAAAGATATACTTCTTATCCTCATTAATTTTTGTTTTTTTTTTGGTCCTTGGTTCCATCCCCATAGTGAAGGAGGAAGCATTACGAGTTTTGGCATTGCAGATCTTAGAACGCAATGTTATTCACTATCACAAGGGTGTGAAGATGTTGTTCAGAGGAGTAGAGAAAATGTAATATTCAGGTTTTCAATAACTGGATATAAAGGCTAAACAAGTGATTAAGGATTAATTAAGGGTCTGAAAGAGAAAAATTGCCTCTACCAACAGAAAAAGTAAGGGCAGAATGATCATTTTGAAAAGTAAGGAACTAAAGTGTCACTTTGGAGATTTAAGGACGATAGAGTCAGTTTAAAAATGGGATTAAAGTGGAAATATTGAAATTCGAGGTACCAAATTAACATTTATGAAATTCAAGGGCATTTTGGTAATTAAAGAAAAGTCAAAGCCATTTTGGTCAAAGTTTGACCAAAATATTAAAAAAATTGTATAGAATCCCAAAAGATAGAGAAAAATCCACTGATCATTAATTGAGGCCCGGTTTAGGTCAGAATGACAAGAATAACCTTTATGGGAATTTTAAAGGTTATTTAATATTCGGATATTTAATAAATAATTAAATTAAAATATCCAGAGATGCCTCAGATTTTTTATTCCAAAGCAAGGATAAATAGCTCAGAAATTGTAGGAAACATATTTGAGGCAAGATTGAAATTAAGCGAGCAGAAATAACCTCAAATTGAATTTTTAAGTAATTAATTAATATTTGGCTAATTATGGGATTTTGAGCCAAATATAATTATTTAACATATCTAGAGGTTTCAGATAATTATGACAGAAGTGGGGAAAAATAGCTTGAGGATTATGTGGATTTATAAAAATGGTTTTAGGCTTAAGGTCAAGGTAGTTTGCCTGTAAGAAAATGAAAAGTACAGGAAAGCTCGGAAAAAGGAGAACTCAGGGAAGTCCTGAAAAGGTACTTCTAGAAAGAGTTTGAGATGGAGAAAAATTAGTAAAGTACCTCTTTAATTATGGAAATTTCTTATGCTGATGGATTGATCAAGAGATTAAAGGATTTCCAAAAGGAACTTCCATAAGGAAATTAGAGGAGAAAAAGAAAATAATTAATTTAAGAGGCTTGGAGTTATCCAATTGGTATTATCAGTATGCCATACGAATAAAAAGAGGTGGTACTTATGTAATAAAAGTTTTTGGTGAAAAGTTATATTATCATATATCAGTGGAACCCGGAAGGCGGAGCTCTAAGAAAAAAAACAAAAAGGGGGTCCCTACATGTGGCAAGCAAGCAAATATGCTTGCTCACCAAACCAAGAGTTTGGCTATAAATAGGATAGCCACGACCACGGGAGAGAGCAAGCACGGAGGAAGAGAGGAAAAGAAGGAAAAGAGAGAAAGAGAGAGGGAAGGAAAGAAAGAAAGAGAGAGGGAAAAAAAAAGAAAAAAAAGGAAACGTACAAAAAGAGAAGAGAGAGAGAAAGAAAAAGAAGGAAAAAGAAAAGAGCAGTCCAGATATGAGGGAGATATTAGGAGAGTCTATCAGACTCAGGAGCTTAGAGCAAAGTAAGCTCAAGCTAACTCAAGTATACCAGGTAGCAACTGTACTAACTTTAACATTAATAATGCTTATGATTGTTAATATGATTGTTTGCCATGATTGTATGAGTTGCTTGAGCTATGTGCTATTGATATGCAAATATTTGCTTATGTTTTGCATTGGCCATATGGTAGTTCAGTTTAGCAGAAGTAGTGTGATATGCTCATAGTCATGGATAGTTATTGTAATAATCATGCATATTAATGTGCCTGTTAGTACAATTTGCTACAGAGATTTCCAAGAAATCTTATTCTCCTAAAAAATACAAACCTCTAGGTCCATGCTCAAGTAAAGGCAAAGGCAAGGAGGAGTTTTAAAGGTGGAGGAATGACTCAAGTTAATATTGGAATGGACTTATGAGATAAAGTTTATAATTAAGTACCCAAGTTGTATAATTTTATGTGCTAGCAATTTTAGCATGTGGTGCATTATATGAGTGTTAGAAAATTATGTTGGATAAGTGAAATATCCATGATTTAAAATAAATAAGTTGATAAGTGGAAAAAAGGTCTAACATCCATATTAAACCCTTAAGTTGAACTAAGTTGAAAATTGGGCAAACAAGATCCAAATTTTATGAAACTTTCCAGTTAAATAGTACACATCCTAAGATTTAAAATGAGCTATAGTTTGCCTAATTTGTATGTGTACACAAAAAGTTATGTATTTTCAAAGTTTGAAGAAAATCTGGAAAAATGCTGGAAAATCCGAAAATGATAGTGCAAATTGATGCAATAAATTGTATCAATTGAGCCATATTTTGTCCCAAAGAGTATTTTTTTTTCCATGTAGAGGATTGTGTAAGCTTCAATTGGAGACTTGAACCACTTAATTTGGATTTCTCTAGAATTAGTTATGATTTTTCAAAGTTGGTCTAAATTTCAGAATTTTTACCAAGTGAACAGTGAAAATGAATAGGGATACGAGAAAAGTTTTTAAATTTCACTTGGTTTACTAATTCTAAACGTTGGAATGTATTTAAGTGGTTTAGATATGATCTCCAATAAATGTAAAAGGGTAATGAAAAGTGACGTGACATTATTTGGTATCAGAGTACGGTTTTGGCATTGTACGAACTGTTGTGTTCATGAAAGTTTAAGTTATGTTACTCAATTAAATTTGAGCAAATGATATTGATTATAAAATGTTTAGTGCTCTGGACAGGAAGATGAGTTCAGAGGAGGATGAGATTTTAGACTTCAGATAGAGTGGTGACTCAGGGAGGAAGTTACCACATAAAGTGAGGATTGGTTAAGACTTGTACCTATTAAAGTAAATAGTGTCCAATCCAATAAGGCAAGAGGATCTGGAGGAAGGTCAGGGATTATGTACCCTTGAAATTGGCTCTATAGTAGTGACTATCAATTAGTTACATGATGATTGAGTTAAGGAGGTCCATCCAAAAAAAAATATATCCCTAGTCCAGTACCCGGCTACTCTAGACTGTGATATTGTATAAGTATTATGGACTAGGTACAATTGAGTATATTTCAGAGCACCCTGCCAAAAATTTAGCAATGCATTAATTCCTTAAATGGATAAGATTTCCATCCAGATTGGCTAGGGGGAATATTATGATAAGATAAAGCCAGTTCAAGTTAAGTGCAGATTATGGTGAGACTGATGTCACTCTTGTTAAATTAATTTTGTATGTCATAATGCCTGCCAATAGATATGGATTAAAAATTAAGGCATGATGATCATATGGATAATATGCATTATGATAAAGTGAGTGACGAGCTAAGTAAGAAATGATCAAGGTTATGGGAGATAAGAAAGTAATGCCCCTCTGATAAAGAGGATACTCAATGCAATTGAGACTAGTAGAATATCTTTAATGGTACATGAACATAGTGAGATCCTCAAGGGCAGTATTAGAGTTAAAAGGAAAGACTTCAGGCAAGTAAATTTTCAAAGGCTAAGTAAACATAATGTAAAGATTGTAGAATTAAGGGCAAGACGGGATCGACAAGAGTAAAATAGATAAGCTATGAAAGAAGCAGCAGTAGCAATAGCCTTAGCTACTCAGCAACAACAGTAGCAACATCCTTAACTACTCAATAATAGCAGCAGCAACCTCATCAGCTACAACAAACTACTTCACAAGTACTAGTCTAAGTTAAACATCAGTAAGAGCTGATCAATGAAGTGTACTAGTAGTTGAACTTGCAAATGGTCAGCAGTAGATTGCTTACTTTATTGATACAATTCTTAATCATTTAAAGGATCCTTGCATGTGCAAATTGTGGAAATTTAGATGACCATTGTACTAAATGGTCAAGGGATGATCAGATCTACCAAAAGATAAGCCAGGTAGCATTTCATAAAGATACAGATGATGAGAAATAGAGAAAGATGTGATATGTTGCACCAAGAAATTGTAAAGATAAGTAAGTAAGAACTTAGGGATGCCATATGTGATAAGATTGAGGCCAGTGACATTTCATTATGTCCTCAGGTATCAAGGGAAGGTGTGACACTCAAGGCAATTATGGAATTGAGAAATGAAGTTCTCATTACTAAATGCCACTACTAAGCAACTAAGAAAGTCGAGAGAGGCTTCCCTCACTGGGACACAGTACGTTGCAATATGATGAAAAGAGGAAGTACCTAATGAAAGTATGCCAGAGAAAAGTTTTAGCCAGAAAGTATCTCTCTGAATTTGGGTGGTAATTCTCCGATGCCAAAATAATATTGCCCTAGCAAAAGGCAATCTACTCCCTGATAAACAGGGATAAGATGAAACAGATCGCCCTAGCAAAAGGCGAGCTACTTCCTGATAGACAGGGAGGAAAGCAAATCCCTGATAGACAAGGATAAGGTGGGACAGATATTCTAAGGGGGAACCATTGTGTGCTTCCTAAATTTTCCCACAAGAAAGTAAGAAAGAAAGAAGTAAAGGTAGAGCATTCGGAGTAAACCTTTCCCAAAACGAAAGAGCGAAATGACCTAAGAGTATTCCAGGGGTAAAATCCCTTGAGTTACTTGGGTACTATGAGGAGAATGTAAGATGATAAGTCCTCTCTCGGCAACGTTATGGCAATAATCAGAAACAGTAAGGATTGCTAAATCCTGAGATATAGCATGTTGCCATAGAAAAGCTAGTGAGTGAGTTGGTTGAAGAAATAAATTAGTGTCTGAAAATCTAAGAGGCATAATAGAAGGAATGTGGCTTGAGAAAGATAGCAGTTATGAGTTAAGATAATATAACAGAAAGATGATTTCAAAAAGTTAGTAATGTACAGGAACAGAATAATGAGATGACCTAAGAATTGTGAAAAGTAAAGAAAAGGGCTAAAAGTGACCAGGAGGAATGAGCAAAGCCTAAGAGAGCAACATTGATTTCTATGATTAGTCTAGGGGAATTATCAGTATTGTTACCAATGAAGTGGAGGTGAATTATTTTCAAACTCAGTCTCTTGGTTTAGAGTTCCCAGAGTTCTTGATACTGTACAGAGGAATCGCACTAGATTCCAAATGGTCGCAGTAGACCTAAGATGGCTCACAGAGAACAACAGAGTTAAAAGAAATGTTAGAGAGATCGCAGTTAGATCTCAAGGTCGCAGTAGACCTATAGAGCCATAGAAGTAAGAGTACAGTACTGGGAAGTTAATAACCAAGGATGAGTTTAAGATACAGGAACCTCCTCAAGTTGGGTAACTAATACAGAGAGAGTACCCTTGACTATTTTTTTAGATAGCCTAGCTGTCAATTAGGTGAGTTCATTCCATTAGAGGAAAGAGTAAGTGCAGAGCTGCAAGTCCTGAATGAGGCACAATCAAGCTAACTAAGTACAAGATAAGGATGTAAGAAAAATAGAGTGAGCTCCAGGCATAGCATCAACTCACTAAGTGTCAAGACATAAGAAACTAAGGGTGAGTTAAAGGAAATACCATTGAAAGCCATAAAAAGAATTATCAGTTAGAGGTGAAGAGAAAGTATAGTACCCAGGTAGAGAAAGTTCAGAAAGAGAAAGACAATAGGTCAAAGTGAAAGTTTAGTCAAAGAGTGCTAAGCGAATATGGTTTATAAGAACACCATAATAGTGAGCATACGCTATCACACTCATATGAATAAGGTGCCTACGAAAAGAAGAGCATAAGTTTAAAGTTATGCATTAAATTTAGTTGAGTACCAATAATCAATATTGGCTAGATTAGTAACTAAAGAGATAATATCATTGATTTTGAGAATGAAAGGTTAGACTATTATAGCTCATGGTTAAAGCTGAGAATACTATAAGGATGGCATCCAAAGCTAGTTAAGACTCCTATAAATTTCTTGAGATGCCTACAGGCCTGACAAAGGTACTTGTGGTAAGCTTAAGCTACATGATAGAAATTTTTGACAAAACCTGCACTAGGTTGTCATAGTCTTTAATAAGGATATCCTAGAGTGCTCCAAATCCTTATAGAAGCATGAAAGACAATAGAGAATTGTTCCAGGTATTTGTGAAAGAGAATATTTAAATGCTAAACTCAATAAGTGTATATTTTGGGCTGAGTAAAGTTAAATTCTTGGGTCATGTAATACCTCAAAAGGAGAGGTCATAATGAGTTCTAGTAAGGTAGAAGTAGTACCGAGATGGGAGCAACCCAAGCTAGCCACAAATATTAGAAACTTTTTGGGTTTAATAGTTTATTATACACGAAGCTATTCTTGAATTGTCTTATTGTTGACTAAGCTCACCAGCAAGAATTAGTACTTTATGGCATGTAAAGAGTGAGGCTAGTTTTAAAAAGGTCGAAAAAAGGCTAACCACAACTCCAGAACTAATGATCTAAGAAATGAGAAAAGACCTATACAGTCTATAACGATGCTTACAAGGAAGATAGTAGAGCAGGGTGGTAGCCAATGCCTCACAGTAATTAGAGCTTCATGAATGAAATTTTCCATTATTATTTTGAGCTAGCAACAATTATATATGCCCTATAGATAGGGAGGCAAGATCGTATATAGCAGCAGTAAAGTAAGATGATAATCATGAGGGTTTCAAGTAATAGCAAAACTAGAAAGAGTCGAATTTGAGACAAGGAAGATGAATGGAGCTGCTCAAGGATCATGACTACCATAAAATATGTTGTCCAGGTAAAATAAAAGCAAGTGCTGATGCCCTAAACAGAAAGGTAGTGCAGGTGCAGGTGACCATAAGAATGTTAAAAAGTAAGAGTTACTAGAGAGTTTCAGAGATTGAAGCTTAATGTCATATATAAATGCAAGTAAAGAGTCATGCAACTAATCAACTAACGAGGGATCTAGAATGTAAGGTTAAAGGAATTTAGAGACAAGTTAAAGTTTCTCCGAACTATTGAAGCACAGAATAACCGAGGGAAGTCAGAGATTTTAGTAATTCCCTACTGGAATGCTAAAGTTCGTAAAGAGAATGTTATATTCCTCCAAAGTCTGCTTTAAGGCAATGACTATAGATAAAACTTAATGAAAGTAAGTACACCATCCTCTCGGGTATGACTAAACTGTATTATGGAATGAAGTACTTCAGTGGCAGCATGAAATAAGATATCACAGAGTGAGGGGCAAGATGCTTCACTTGCCAAGGAGTAAAGATAGGATGTCAGAAGCCACCAAAGATTATTGTAATACCCGTGGATACTAAAATGAAAATATAATAGTATAGTGATAAAGTACATTGATATAATTGCCAAAAGCATTAAGTAGAAATTGATACAAGTTATAGTAAACAAATTAACCGAGTTAATATATTTTCTTGCAATTTAAGTCAACTAACTTTTGAAGAAGTTGGCTTAGCGGTACATCAAAGAGGATGGTCTAATTGCATTAAAGTGCCAAAGAATTTTATGTCAGATAGAGAACTATATGTCATATTTAGATCTTAAGAGATCTCCTTGAGAGGTACCAAGCTGAGGTAATTACCCTCACATGAGTAAGCAGTCTGAGAAAGTAAAGTAGATAGCAGAAGCAAAAATGGTCTAAAAATAGAAGATCAGGTTGCAGTAAAGCCTTAAATGTTAAAGAAAAAGCTGCAAGTAACATAAAGTTAGCAAAGGATCATGCCAACAAAAGAATATGACCATTAAAATTCAAGGATTGGAAATTAGGTTTGCCTTCAGATTTCTCCAACTATAAGTAATGGTCAGTCGATAAATAACAAGACATCTATTTAAAGAAAGATAAGACTATTTTAAGTTGTCCTTGAAGTTGGACCAACACTACAAAAAAACATCCCATTTCCAACGCAATTTGCCACAGAATTACCGACGTAATTGTGGTTTCCCACGGAATTTCTGACGGAATTCGTTCCGTCACAAATTTCACGGTCACAAAACATTTATCGACGGAATGAAATTACCGACGGAATATTCCGTCAAAAAATTTGCCACGGAAAGTTTGCCACAGAATTTCCGACGGAATATTCCATCAGAAATTTTGCCACGGAATTTTCCATGGCAAATTCCGTGGCAAATTTCTTTTTTTTATATAAATAATAATGCCACGTGGCACCTCCACCAGCCGCCACCTCACCCGGGTCCCTTGCCATGTGGCACCTCCGCCAGCTGCCACCTCAAACCCGGGCCCCGCCACATGTCATCTTCGTCAGTTGCCACCTCATAGCTAGGCCCTGCCATGTGTCACCTCCTGCAGCCGCCACGTGTCGCCACCTGATAAATTCTCAATTTTGCCTCTTCCAGGATTTGAACCCCCGACCACCTGTGCACGCGCGTGATCCCTTGCCAGTTGAGCTGCGACAACCTTGTATCTTCTAAACGCATATTTAAATATATATATAATATTATACTGCATAATAAATTATTTATATATAATATTGATTTTTATATTTAATACTGATTTTAATTAATATATTAATTAAGATCTAATAGTAAATAATAATAAAATAAAAAAGAATAATAAATAAAAAATTAAAAGTGAAATTAATAATTAATTAATAAAATTATTATAAATAAAATAAATATTATTTCTAATATTTTCATATTTAATATTGATTTTAATTAATATCTTAATTAAAATTTAATGGTAAATAATAATAATAATAATAAGAATAATAAATAACAAATTTAAAATTGAAATTAATAATTAATTAATAAAAATTATAATTATAATCATTAATTAATTGATAATTAAATTTGCCATGGAACATTTCGTAATGAAATTCCGTCGGAAATTGCCATGGAATATTTTTCTGTGGTTAATTTTGCCACGGAAAATTTCTGTCGAAAATTGCCACGGAATATTTTTTCCGTGGCTAATTCCGTGGCAAATTTTGCTTCGGAAATTTTTTCGATAGAATTTCCGATGGATTTCTGACGGAATTAGCCACAGAAAAAATTCCGTGTCTAATTCCGTCAGAAATGGCATGTTTTTTTGTAGTGCAATAGCTTATGGCTTAGCCTTATCCCCAAACTTAAGTCAAGTTTGCAATGTATTTTATGTTTCTCAGTTTAGAAAGTATTATAGAGTGTGATATAGAGTGTGATACTCTAAATGATCTGGCAAGGATTAGCTCTAGAGGAAGCTACTTGGGAAACGAAGAAGGCTAAGATATACAAATTTCGAGGATGAGATTTAATTTAAGGGGGAGAGAAATGTAATATCCGGGTTTTCAATAACTGGATATAAAGGCTAAACAAGTGACTAAAGATTAATTAAGATTCTGAAAGAGTAAAAGTGCCACTCTACCAACAGAAAAAGTAAGGGCAAAATGGTCATTTTGAAAAGTAAGGGACTAAAGTGTCACTTTGGAGATTTAAGGACGGTAGAGCCATTTTAAAAATGGGATTAAAGTGGAAATATTGAAATTCGAGGTACGAAATTACCATTTATGAAATTCAAGGGCATTTTGGTAATTAATGAAAAGTCAAAGCCATTTTGGTCAAAGTTTGACCAAAATATTAAAAAAATTGTATAGAATCCCAAAAGATAGAGAAAAATCCACTGATCATTAATTGAGGCCCGGTTCAGGTCAGAATGACAAGAATAACCTTTATGGGAATTTTAAAAGTTATTTAATATTCGGATATTTAATAAATAATTAAATTAAAATATCAAAAGATGCCTCAGATTTTTGATTCCAAAGCAAGGATAAATAGCTCCGAAATTGTAGGAAACATATTTGAGGCAAGATTGAAGTTAAGCGAGCAGAAATAACCTCAAATTGAATTTTTACGTAATTAATTAATATTTGGCTAATTATGGGATTTTGAGCCAAATATAATTATTTAAAATATCTAGAGGCTTCAGATAATTATGACAGAAGTGGGGAAAAATAGCTTGAGGATTATGTGGATTTATAAAAATGGTTTTAGGCTTAAGTTCAAGATAGTTTACCTGTAAGAAAATGAAAAGTACAGGAAAGCTCAGAAAAAGGAGAACTCAGGAAAGTCCCGAAAAGATACTTCTGGAAAGAGTTTGAGATAAAGAAAAATTAGTAAAGTACCTCTTGAATTATGGAAATTTCCTATGCTGATCGATTGATCAAGAGATCAAAGGATTTCCGAAAGGAACTTCCATAAGGAAATTAGAGGAGAAAAAGAAAATAATTAATTTAAGAGGCTTGGAGTTATCCAATTGGTATTATTAGTATGCTATACGAAAGAGTAAAAAGAGGTGGTATTTATGTAATAAAAGTTTTTGGTGAAAAGTTATATTATCATATATTAGTAGAACTCGGAAGGTGGAGCTCTAAAAAAAAAAAGGGGGTCCCTACACGTGGCAAGCAAGCAAATATGCTTGCTCACCAAGCCAAGAGTTTGGCTATAAATAGGATAGCCACAGGCACAGGAGAGAGAGCAAGCACTGAGGAAGAGAGGAAAAGAAGGAAAAGAGAGAAAGAGAGAGGGAAGGAAAGAAAGAAAGAGAGAGGGAAAAAAAAGGAAACGTACAAAAAGAGGAGAGAGAGAAAGAAAAAGAAGGAAAAAGAAAAAAAAATGAAGGGGGGAAAGGAAAAGTGCAGTCTAGATACGTGGGAGATATCATGAGAGTCTATCTGACTCAGGAGTTCAAAGCAAAGTAAGCCCAAGCTAACGCAAGTATACCAGGTAGCAACTATACTAACTTTAACATTAATAATGCTTATGATTGTTTGCCATGATTGTATGAGTTGCTTGAGCTATGTGATATTGATATGCAAATATTTGCTTATGTTTTGCATTGGCCATATGGTAGTTCAGTTTAGCAGTAGTAGTGAGATATGCTCATAGTCATGGATAGTTATAGTAATAATCATGCATATTAATGTGCCTGTTAGTACAATTTGTGTGATATCCGTGTTTTCTGTAACCAGGTAGAAAGGCTAATAGAATGATTATGGATTAATTAATGGCCCAAAAGGTAAAAGAGGAACTTTGGAAGAGTAGGGACCAAAATGACATTTTTAGAATTGAAGGACCAAAGTGTAAATTTGAAAGTTGGGGCCAATTTGTCATTATGAAATTCAAGGGCATTTTGGTCAAAGTTTGACCAAAATATCAGAAAATTTTTTAAAGCTCCAAAAGATAGAGAAAAATTCACTGATCAGTAATTGAGGCCCAGTTTAGGTCAGAATGATAAAAATAATCTTTGCGGGAATTTTAAGTGTTATTTAATATTTGGCTATTTAATAAAATAATTAGTCAAATATGATTATTTAAAATGCCTAGAGGCCTCAAATATTTGATTTCAGAGTGTGGGAAAAAAGCTTAGAAAATCTAGTATTTTATAAAATTGATTTTAAGAGAAAGTCAAAAATGTTTTGCAAGAACGGAAGAAAAAGGCTTGGAAAAACCCTAAAATAGGGTTTTCTTCCGAAATTAATTAAAGACACATCCGGAATGAAAATTGAGGAAGGAAAAATGATTAAAAGAGAAGAGGAATTATAGGAATTTTTAAGAACACTGAATTGGTCAAGTGATCAGAAAATCCGCGAAAAGCATTTTCAGAAGAAAATTTTCAGTTAAAGCAACCTTAAAGCTACTTTGCTTTTATAAAGGAGAATGTGGGGATATGAGATGTGCCACTTGGTGCCCTCTTATTCAAAGAGAAAAAGCAAGAAAGATATTTAACTCAAAGTGGTAGATTACATCATATAAAGTTACCCTAGCAGTGTAAGTGGACCCCACAATTATTTTTAACTCATGGTCAGTTTTTTTTAACACAATTACAGCCTCCCAAACTCCCATTTTCGATCAGGACTTGCAGAAATAGAGTGAGAAGGCATCACTTCAAGAGGAGGAAGAAGGAGAAGTGGAATCAAGCCAAACTCAAGGTAAGAGCTCAATTCTTTTCATGAAATTGATCTACAAGCTCCTCTCTTCCTTTTGAATAGTGTAATTCTTGATATGGTGAAGTATTTGGGCTGCTGGAGATTTAGGTTTTAGAGAGAGAAAATCAAGAAGAGAGTGATTTAGATCAATCAAATGTTACCAAACAACTTCTTGTGCAATTTGCATCATTTTGGCATTTGGTTTGAAGTGATTTGAGCTCATATTGGATTTTTGGCATCAAACCCTTGTCTTGGCTGCTGGGTGAAACTGACCGTGCATGGGGATGGAAGTTTTTATGTTGTTAAATGATTGGAAAATGGTCTAGGAATGATTTTATGCATATGTGGAATGATAGAAAGTGAAAACCACACTTGCTGAAATTTTCTGTGCATTTTCGGATTTCTACTGTTCATGGGAGAATGAGTGAGTTTTTGATGATTTTGATGCTTCCAATGGATTTAGAAGGCAAAATTGTGTAGGGTAGAAGTGAGAAAGCAAATTTGGAAGCATTAGAATCAAAATTAAAAAATTTGGAAGTTTAAGGATTGAAATTGCTAAGATTGAGTTTTGTGGACTTTTAGTTGTTATAATGCCTTGGAGATGACTTAATGTTTATGCTCAATGCATCATATTATATGTAGGAAGTCCAATTACTAAGGGGAGAATTTGAAAAACAAGAGGGAAGTGCAAGAATCACAAGGAAAAGTTAAGGAAGCAAGGTAGCAAAAACTACTAACCCTACACTAATGTTAGCATTGATGATTGTTTATGATTTGTGACCTATTGTAAGTTAAATTGTTGATATTTGAATGTGTGATAGTATGACTTAACATGCCATGGTATTGTGAGAAATGTTTGAAAACATGAGTATCACATGTTCATGCATCACCAGCCAAATAATAAATGATGATCATGCATTTGGTCAGTGTGTTGGTGTTTTTGCTATGGAGATTTCTATGAAATCTCTATGAAATCTCACCCTCCCACAATATCACCTTATAGGACAAAGTTCCAAGAACAAAGGCAAGGAACCACAAGAGTAATGGTGGGTGATGTTCAAATGCAAGGGAGTGCTTGTTCAAGTGGGATGTAGTTTCATGTTGCTTTTATGGATTTTAGAAAAGTTGTATGTTAAACTTATGCACTATGAAGCATGATGTATGTGCTGTGTAAATAAGCTAAGCATGCTAGATTATCATGTAAGAGTAATATATGTATTGATGAGAGGAAGGTGAGCATGCAACAAGTTTTAAAAGGGTCCAAAGCCCTTAACAATGGCTAAACTTGAGTTGAAGGTAAAACAGGGCAAATGAGGTCTAAATAGTTTGAAATTTTCCAGACAAATACTACACATTCAAATCTTTAAAATGAGTCCAAGTTTGTCAAAATTGGATGTGTAGTCAGAAAGTTATGATTTTCCAAAGTTAGGGGAAAATTCTGGAAAAAATTGAAAATGACCATATGAACAGTGGATTTTCACGAACTAAACTGTATTAATTGGCCAATA
>QFDD01002034.1:0-24680 GCA_006871305.1 Vachellia collinsii | reverse complement strand
CGGTATATATTAAAGCGCGAGGATATGCTCTGTTGGTGGCAAGTTACATCACATCGATATCGCTCATTTCAACATAATCAATGTGATGATATTGGCTGCGCCAATCCTATGTTTTGACGGTTGCAACTTTCAAATGTTAATTTGCTCTTAGTTATTGGCAATACATAGTCAAAGCCACTCTGCTCAAAATTACAAGGAGGAGCAATCGTAAGTTTTAATAATATTCACTGGCTACTAAATTCTCAAGAAAAAGCCATTCATGTTTGATTTAGCATCTTGAACTTTTAACACCATATGCACATATATGTATACAAAGGATTTGGAATGAGTCGCTTCATGTATTTGGAATGAATGGGTCTATAAATTAAACAAGCGTTGTCGCTCATCATGTTCTTCTTTTTCGCGAGCCGTAGGGCCCAAGCATACGTGTGTGGGCGTTGGAGTCAGTTGAGGCTTACAAGCAATATACACATACAGATAGGCTTGCTCCCATCTTTCAGGCATAATGCCAAATCCGGAAGTTGCCATTTGCCCATGATCTACATACTACTAATACATATCCAATCCTTTCTCTGTCATGTTTTTTTTACAATTACATAATGAAGTAATTGGCCCCCACGCCCATGGACTCCAATCCCGCTCAGCTCATCACAGACTGGATGGTTCTCTAATTTCTTGCCATAAAACCCACCACCTCTAGCTTCCTCTCCACTTTCATCCCCTAGCTTTATTCCTTCTCTACATATAGTACCTTATTGCAGCTGATATATATATATATATATGGGTGATCAGTGGAAAGCTAATTCGTTCGTGGCGGGTGCTGAATCAAGCCCAAATCCAACCCCAAAAAGCTCGACCTTATTCGTCAAGGCTCAGCACATCCTGAGAGGCCTGGCTGTTTTGTTCACTGCAGCTTCCCTTGCACTCTTAGTCACTAACACCCAAACCGTCACCGTCTTCACCATCGAGCTCCAGGCTCACTTCTATTACACTTCTACCTTCAAGTATCATCAATTACCTCCAATAATCTCAAACCGTTCCCTGAAAACAAAGGAAGCTTTTTTAATTTCCCTCCTGTTGTAGTCCGCTAAAGACTCTTTCCCCTTTTCTGCACATTCTTGGTTGCTGCAGATGCTATAGTGTGTGCCTCGTCGGTGGTGAGTATGATTCTGGTGTTCATGATGATGAAGCGCCGAGCAATACCACAACCCAGATACTACTGTTTCTGCATGATACTGTAAGTTGTGTACTGTGTGTGTGTTTTAAATTAATAGCGATGACATTGATGAAGAGAAGGAGAATTGATCGATTTGGGGTGGTTGCACATATTGACACGTGTGTGTGTCTGTCTGCCTTGCTGTGTGTACACTACAACTTCCTCCTAGGCTATATATAGTCAACTGTCTATTTATGTTCTGTCAGTTCAGTTTCATATCATTTTCCAATTCATGTTTTCGCCATCAGATTATCACCACCCTCCCCTCCTCCCTCTCCCCTCCAAAAGAGGGAGTTCCGGGGATGAGAGAAATTTTGTTCCAATTATGAACAGATTGCCTATACCAGTTTTTTAATATTCCAATTTTCCTTAGCTTACTCACTTCGATGTCTCACCTAAAGCTTTTCCCCCATAATTTGTTTTACTTTACCATCAGGTGCTTCAAAATGACACGTATTTCAACTTTTTGTAATTTTTTTAAAGAAAAATTAATTTTTCAGTTCTACTTAACTCAATTATAACTTAATCTCTGAATTTTTGATTGGCCTATAATTCATTCATTTATCTTTTCAAATTTAATATTATTACCCTTATCATTTATAATTCATCCCGTGTGACAAAAATGTTAATCCAACTCGCCTCCACCTAGGATTCAAGATGGGAGAACGTCTCGCATATTTTCAACATCATCCTTCAAGCCAAACCAGCTTACCTCTGCAGCAATTAACACCAACGCTGGTTTCTCATAGGACCTTGAATCTGCAGGTATGGCAGATCGCCACTCGTTATTAAGAGAACCATAGTGATCTGGAGTAAAAGGAGAGACGGCTTAATCCTTTGGTAGCGATAACAGTGAAGGGAGGAGGAGAGAAGGTTTAGACACGATGGGACACGGAGGGAGAGGGGTTTGGCTTCTCTCGTAATCATTTTTCTCAATATCTTCTTAAAATCACATCTTTATTTTTAAATCAAAATAAATGAAGGGTCCAGATTTAATATTTTATAAAATTAGTATTATAAATATAAAATAAATAAATTTAAACTATTCAAATATGATCGACCTGATTTATAACTACAATATATATAAAATAACAAAATTATTAACTTATAAACTATTATAATATGAATTTTATAAAATATTAAATCTAGACCCTTCATTACTTGATCTATGTGTAAATATGTGATTCTAATAAGATGTTGAGGAAAATGATCGGACGAAATCCGCTTCCTCCCAAAGGGAGGGGTTGGAACAGGGAGGAGGAAGGTTACATGTTGATCTTCAATCTCAACCCGCTGGTCATAGCAGCTTCGGGCAGGTAAATCCCTGGCCCTACAACCCGCACAATTTAGTCGAGAAGTTATGTGAGCTCAACCTATGGGTTGGTGGGTTGACTTTTTTTTTTAAAAAAAAAAACTAATTTTCAAATAAATTTTTGAAGATATTAAATCTTCATGAACCACACAAAATATAATTGTATGTATTTGTTTTAATCTTTTAATTTTATTGTTATTTAAGTATAAAAATAAACAGTTTTTTAAAAAATGTTTAAGATTAAAATACATAAAATTTATTAAATATATTATAATTTCTAAATAATATATGAAAGTTTGTTTTGAGAATGTTTTCTTATAGCTCATTAACTTCATGTTAATTATTTTTTCAAATATTTATTCTTATTGAAGTTTATATAATATATATTAAAAAAATTTTAAAAAAAGTAAAAAAAAATGGCCAGTTGGAAAAGCTATGGCAAGCTCAGGCTGGGGTTTTCCCAGCTCGCCCTACACCATTTAACCCACGGGTTGAGGCAGGCTAACCCGTTTCCCTCTACAAATCTTCACCTATGGTCTCTTCTTTTTTTCCTTTTTCTCCATCCTTGTTTGTTCTCCCATTTTACTTTGGTTCAATTTTGATTAAAAAAATCCCAATGGGAGATGAGTTGGATTAAAATTTTTGCTAAATGAATTATAAATTATAAGAATACTAATATAAAATTTGAAAAGATAACTGATTGAGTTATAGGCGAGTTAAAAGTGTAGGGACTGAGTTACGCCGAATCATGGTTAAAAAGCTGAGTTACAATCAGGTTAAAAGTTAGATAACTAAAAGATTGATTTACCTTTTTTTTTTATTTTCTTCTCTTCAATTTTTTTTAATCTAAATTATATTCTCACCTAAAAAATTAGTAAAATAATCATTTAAAATGTAATTAAAATATTGAAAAAATTAATCTTTTGGTCCTTCAACTTTTGACCCAATTGTAATTCAGTCCCTGAAATTTGATTTGTTGTAACCCAATTCTTATATTTTTTATTTTTGATTCGGTTGTAACTCTGCCCCTAAACTTTGACTTACTTTAACTCATTTCCTATAGTCTTAACCATTTTATAATTTAATCTCTGGTCTTTTATTATATATAATTTATTTTTTAAAATATAATAACTAAATTATAAAATAATTAAAATTATAGGAATTGAGTTGCAGTAAGTTAAAATTCATGGACTGAATTACAATCCAATAAAAATATATAAATTGAATTATATCAAATTAAAATTTAAAGATTGAGTTATAAGTATATTGAAAGTTGAAAATAAAATATTTTATCCAAAGAGAGCATGGGATTTTGTGCACTCTTCCCTTGCCCTTATACCAACCTTTAACTCTGGGCCCACCCACTCTCACTTCCCTTGCGTTCCTTCCACCCCGCTTTTCATTTCACACTTTATATGTAATATCTTATTGAAATATATTAAATAATAACAAATCAAATAAGGTTAAAACGTGACTGTAACAGATAAAAAATTGTAGAAACAAATTAAATACAAAATTTACTAAATTTAATTTTATCATATTGAACTCACTCATTGTTCAATTACTCAATTTGTAATAATGATTTCTTACAAAAATATTCATAGTACGTGAGTGACATGGCAAAAAAAGTAATCCAATCTTGCACAGACATGGTACCCTTTTTTTCCGACTATGCAAACATAACATAGTACGTGATGCTATGCATATAGATATGCCCTCATACGTTCGGCTTCGGCCTAGTAGCCCGTAACGAGGATCCCTACACGTCCTAAGTATAAAATATAAATACGTACTTGGCAAACAAAATGGTTATCTCTTGAGTCAAGAAAATATATCCCCCCGTCATTATACAAAACACCAATCAATCAATTGCAAGATAAATTAAAAAGATGAATTTACGGAGTAACTGCACTTTCATCCCACTAATATCTTGATCCTCATATCTTGTTAGGGCTTGAAGCCCATCCTTTAAAAAAATCACATATCCCTAATTCCTCTAGATGTGGGACTAATTTGCCAGCATTTTGTTCCGAAGAACAGCATCAGATTTCGAAGGTTGGGACCTCAGATGTAAAACCATGGGCGGCTTGGTACAGCAAGCGGGGCACTATGTTTCTGTAAGGATCCCTCTCTCTTTTCTCCTTCAGGTAAGCAATGCATCTCTCAACCTCAGCCTTCACTTGTAAATACAGTTCTTGAGACTTGTCCCTATCCCTTAATTCATGCCTCCGCCCTTTCCAACAATCACAACAAGTCTTAAAGTTAATCCACACGCATTATGCTAATCCTTCGTAAACAAGTTCACTGGCATTTCAAGCTGCCAAATCGGTAGCATGCATTGAGCTTATTACCTTCCGTTTCAAAGGTTCTTCCAAAATAATAGTAGAACCGGCCAGGAATTTTGGGCATAATTCCTGGCATGTACATTTGTTGATTAGCCACCTCGCCTCTAGCGTCAGCCCTTGGTTTCACCGGTGAAAAAACAGTGTAAAAGTTATACTTCTGACATAAAAAGGCACAGGGATGCAAAAACGGTATTCTTATCGAGAATAAATGGAGATACCTCAGCCTCACTGCCCGTTCCGTCACTGCTTCTATGGAAGCCCTAAAATAAGGAATCTTCATCAAGTCCTCGTAATCGAAAACTACCTGAAAGAACAGTGGTATATTTTGTCACGCGATGAAAGGCCCATTACCGATAAATCCGTCAAAGCCGCTAGTGTACTGCACTTGCACAGGTAGTGTGGGATTGAAGATGGAATTCGAAGGCCCTAGAACAGATCAAATATATGATCAAAACGTACCTGACCGAAATCATCTTCCCCAACAACACCGAAAGGCACAATTTTCGCTCCAAATCTGGCTGCCATCCTCACAAATTCTGGTTCCTCGGGCCAGAATAACTTGTATTCTTCACCCTGGAATTGTTCGATTCAAAACCCGGAGATTACAGGCATACACGTATGTTTCATTTGTTAAGGCTCTCCAATGGGATAAGTTTTACCCATTGGGAAATTACCTTGCGGTGAAGAGCCTCGCGGACCCCTCCAGGGTACAGTAGGACATGAGACTTGGAGGCGAAAAGCTTGAAGAAGTTGGTTGCTGCGACTGGAACTGCACCCATCAGTCTGAAGGCATCAAACGAAGATGCATCAGGGAATTCTTCGATTTCTGGCCTCACAAATAACATAGGATGAGCCAGCCCTCGTAAGAGGATGTTTTTTTCCTGAAGAAATCGGGAAACTAAAGGAGCTACTTCCAATCCTAGCAGCATGTGGTACCCCACGAACAGGACAGGTCCCTCTGAGGGAACTCCAGCAAGGCCTTTGACGATCGTTCCGTCCTCCAGAGTTGATAGCATTACAGCATTTGTGACGGCAATTAACAATCTGTAACCATTAGGCTTAAGTAGAATCAACAGAGATAGCCAAGGTCAGATGTCGCCTAAATTTTCCCTACTCTAGTATCTCTCGCGGCTTCTTATAAGATCGTTTCTGCTACACCTTTTAGTACTTTCTTTATTTTCTTGGCAAAATGAAACTTTTACGAGTGTTACTATTGAATATTGATCAAGATGCTTCCTAGTTCCTAGTCCGTGGATACGTTTCCAAGAATGTGTTTTTTTTTTTTGGGGGGGGGGGTGTCAATATTATAAATACCTGTTTCCTTCTATTACTTCTTCCACTTCTTTGCGTGTTGGGGGTACAAAATCTGAAGCATAATCGTGATGCTTGCCGCGGCGATAGTAACAAGTTTTCTTGATGACGGTTACCAAGTCAAAGTTGTCATCCTGAAACCGATCGGGGGGAAAGCACCACCTTAACTACGGTCAAACGGAAGTCAAAGAGAACATTTGAAATGAAAATTGGAGAGAATTATACCAGGAAAAGGAAATGACCACTGCCATCGAACTTACGAAGTTCACAATTTGGTAACAAACAACTAAGCCTTTCCCCTTCCTCCTGACTAGGTAGCAACGGATCCCTTCCGCTAAAAAAGAATAGATATTAAAGCTCAGCCTAACATTCCATTAAGAATCATGGAACCGATAAATATGTGAACATATACGACCCTTCTACTATACACTAACCGCATGATCAAATTTATTTAAGTCACAGATTAGTCAATTGGAGTACGAAGTAGTCGGGGTCTCGCATTCATCGTGAATCTAGTCTTTTACCACTTAAGGGTTTGCGAAAAGATGGAATAAGCTCTAGACCAAATATTGATTAGACCAAAAGGGAAAGGAGGAAAAATCAAGCAATTTTTTGTTCTAGGAGTGCTAAGCACTTTATTTACTTCAATTGAGAGCAAATTCGTCAAGCTGACGCGAAGCTAAAGCTGAACAACTAAACAAAATATATACGATTATGACCAATATGAATGGACGATGTTCAAGCGTACAGACCTGCAAAGTATCAAAGTCTGCGCTTTGACATTGTGAAGGCGTGAATTGACATATGCCGAAGCTGACTTGAGCATCTCTAGTTTCCATTGAAATGTTTCTTTCGGAAGTATATCCGCAAGAACCTGAGAACTCAATCAACAAAAGATTTTCAACCGTGGCTTTATATTTCCTCCGGCAAGTGGTTTTAGGCTATGTCATCATAAGCTAAAAGAAAAGCCATCACATATTCAGATATAGGAAAAGATGTGTCCCCCTGGTGTTAGGAACTTCACCATTTTGAGAACCAAAACAACGATGTAATTGAACCTTACAGGGAGGGATGAGGACAAAGTAGAGATATCCTCCGTTAGCTCTCTAGCCGTGGTTTTTAACGGAAGTCCTTTCAAGGTGTTATCCAATACCATCTTCATAGGATCACCTAAAATAGAATTGTTGAACGCACAAATGGAGAAAGACAAGTTTTTTCGTAAGTTTGGCTAAAGAGAAAGACGCCATGTGCATGGGGTTCAAGAACTACTTTTCATTTTCAGATTTTCATTGCATCCAGCATTTCAAGGTATATACAGCTTTCCGGATGGAAAATAAACCCGTACATGTAGTAACATGGATATCAGGTAAATAGTATAACTTGAGAAACAAGAAAATCAAACCTGCCATCAAACCGAGAAAATAAGGCAGGCCAGGAGACAGTTGGCGAGGCATAGCTTCCAACAATGGGGTTGAAAGTCGTAACGGTGACCTGGCGAACGAAGTAGCTGCCAAAATGAGCATTATGGGTGAGAAACAGTTAGGTATTTGTGTATCACCAATCCATCACTGGGCAGCAGAGACATTCACGTAATATTGTACTTTAGAAACTTGGGCTCATTTCGGTTCATTCTTATGATGTCGAATTTTCCTAATTTAGCCATTCATTGCCCATGACTAATGAAACCAAAACGACTGAAACTTTGCTTACATCTTAGGAAGTTGGAAGTCAAAAGTTACCTGGGTTGGCCAAAATTAAAACCAGATCAATATCAGGGTTACGGGCAGCAACAGCCAGGGCAAGGCATGCTCCTATAGAATCTCCAACGAGGTATATGGGTCGTTTTGGCGAGCGTTGATTCTCTGACCTAACGGTTCTCTCAACCATCTTCACAAGCTCTGCAATATCCAACAGGGGAAAATAGATAGACGGGCAATATGTGTATATATATTGTTTGCCTTATATTCAATGCAATTAATATTGTCGGTCATCTTCTATTCGGTATGTTTGAGAACAGCTTTTGAAAAATGATTTCACACAATCCGATATGAGTATATGAGAGAATTTTATCTCAATTTGTGTGAAAATGTTTTTCAGAAGCAGTTACCAAAAATGACGTAATGTCATGTAATCTTCATTGCAGCGTTCACTGTGCAGGCATACAATGTTATATAAGAGAGGAGGGTAAAAAGGACCTGTAAAAGGTGTTCGATCCATAACCGGAATATGCAAGCACCATATATCAAAAATCCTTCATTCAAGTGAAGAGAGAATTTATAGTCAACAAATTATTTCTCTTTTTGCTTAAAAAAAGTTAACATTAATAACAGTATGGAGTAACATAAAGTGCCTTCCTATTATAACATATAAAGTTGAGAGCAAAGCGTGAACGCTGATCATGAGCACCAAGTGAAGGTTTACCTTCCCAGCTTCTTATGACTTGAAATAAGTCCAAGTCCGACACCATCAATCCCTGAACCCAAAAAAATAAAAAACGATCACACTATACTTTCATGAAATATAATTTTGTCATGATTTATAAATCAGAACATCAAAACGAAGAAGAGATACCTTTCCTATTAGAAGAAATGATTTACACACGCAAGCACAAGTGTCGCTAACAATTTGTATTTCTCATGTATCAGTCAGCAATTAGTTGCCCCATTTACAACTTCACCCATTCATATCTAGGCGAGGTCTCAGATTCAAGCCCACCGTTGAAATGTTTAGGTGCGAGCATGCCTTTAAATTCCATATAGTTAAAAGAAAATAGTTCAATATGCATAAAGTGAAACTAAATATTTTTCTTCCCAAAATGACATTAGTAAAAGTTTATCCCTGTAACCTTTATATTTTTATATCATAGATTAGTGCGGGTCTATGTAATACATGAACACAGAATTTGAGAAATACGAGTAGTGTGATAAACCAACAGTAGCATCTAAATATATATGAATGTGATTTTTAATATAAAACACATTCTAATGAAAAAAATTGAACTATAAAGTGTGTCTTATATTAAATATTAGATGAACATTGTATATGGATTACCTTAAAATTATTATATATAATCTGAATCAGGGTTATTATAGAAACCCCATTAAGCTTAATTATCAATCTTAAAATCAAATAAGTTTATATCTTTAACTCTAATTAGTAGTAATTAAATAAGCACTGTTTTTAAAGTAGGGCATATCCTAAACACCCATATACTTCTTCCGAGACAAAATATAAGATGAAAAATAATTTGATTTTTATATAAGATAAAGTTTAGACTTGTTTGTCTAACTTTTTCTCAATTTTGTTTATAATTAATTATCTGTTTCTCTCACTCATTTTATCTCATCTTTTTTTTTTCCATTTATGCTCTCTCCCACTCACATTTTTTTTTATAAATAAAGATGTTTTAAAAAAATAAATTTCATTTTCAACGTGTTGATTATTTTTAATCACCTTTTGGAATTGGTTGATATGGCATCTCGAGGAAGGAAACTGGCAAGGCAAGCACTGGGTGTTGCAAGGCTTAAAGCCAACAAGATCGGGCACAGTGGCCATTACTTTAACATCAAAAACGTCGGACCAATCACACGCCCCTTTTTATACTACTTTATCCAAGTCCCGCTTTAAACTTTGTCTATTTAATATGTAAAATCGACCCATAATAAATAAATAATAAAAACTGTATATTCATATAAAAAAAATAAAATAACTTATAAATAAAATCAAATAAAATATGTTCTCTCCACCCTATAAATAGAGTATTATGACTATTTAGGTTAACAATAGAGGTTATTTTTTTAACATAATTTAAAGTCTACGAAGTAAGTATATGAGAGAAGTTTTGTTTCAATTTGGGTAAACATATCTTTCTAATATTAACACAAACGTGCGTATTATATTAGAACCGTTTGGATTATAAATGGAAGTTACTTTTTTAACGTGATTTACAATTTACAATGTAAATATTTGAGATAAATTTTATTTTAGCCTGAAGTGATTTGTGAACACTCCGTTAGCACATTTTCGTTATTCCTTTCCAAATCCATTTTCCGCGGCAAAGCTGCCCTCCTTTTCTTGAAAAATTAGCCATCATTTCGTTTGCACACCCACCATGTGGCACCACGGCACGGCTTAATATATTTATTAATAAGAATAATATAGTAACGAAATCTGCTCACATGCATGTACAGTATGTGAATAAACAATTATACTTTTATTTTTTAAGCGAATAAACAATTAGGTTTATTTATAAATCACTTATAAAATTATTTTTATATAGATCGAGATAAAACTCCTTTTTATATTTACTTCACAGTTCAAATTCTATAAAAAGTTATAAATAATCAAAATATATAAATTAAATTTTTATTAATACAAAGGAAATATAATTTTCTTCTTTATTTAATTTAGTTGAAGCGAACAATGAAGAAGCAAGTAGAATTCAACAGTTAGAACGCAGTGAACCGAGTACTAACCTGGAAGGAAGAGCAGTAGCGGAGAATTACTGAAGTGCACAACATCGTCCAACGGCGAAAACCAGCGAGGCGGTCCACCGGCCGATCTGATCATCTTCTCCGATTCCTCTAAGTACGCCCTCCATCCTTTCCGTTCCTCCTCCGCCTCCTCCCACCACTCACTCCCTTCCTCCACCACCGCTCTCTCCGCCCTCATTCCCTCCGCCTCCTCTCGCCTCTCCGATATCCCCCTCGCCGTAGACCAACTGAGCTCGTCCACCGACACCGCCTGTCGGCTATTCAAATTCGGCATCCGATTAGATTTAAACCTGCCAGGCGATGAGGAGGCCTGACGACGGAGCCATGGTGGACAACCGCCGGGTAATAACAAAGCTGTGGGGGGCGCCATGGCTCTGTTCTTGCGGATTCGGGAAAAGCGTACGAAGCACGAACGGGGAGTACGGCGTAAGAAATTATATGAGAATGATTCTAGAGTTTATCATCAAAGTGAGCTACAGGGAAGAAGAGCTTTATTTATTTAGCTAGCAAGGAGCAGGACACTGCTTAAAAAATAAATACCTATTTTTAAATATGAGGAGAATAGGTAAGCAGAAGAAGGCGGTAAGGGAGATGTACGACACGAGTTGCTCGTTTCACGGTTTCCCGCACTTTCGTTGCTCATTCATTTCCGCTTGACACATTTCTGGCAAAACGTGCACCCCCTTTTATTACTCCCTCAAATGCAGTAGCAAGTTCCAACTTTATTTTCATTTTTGATTTAAATATATTTTTGATCTCTATAGTTTACCTCAATTTGGATTTTAGTCTCTGAAGTTTAAAAGTGATGGTTTTGATCCCTCAAGTTTATTTTGTTTAAAATTTTTAGTCCCTGTAGTTTTAAAAGGTCCCTGTACTTTTAACTAATTTTATTTTTTATCCTTATATTTTGAATGAATTTTGGTTTTAATCCTTATACTTTGAACAAATTTTTATTTGATTCCTAAATTTAAATGTGTTAATTAACGCAGTCAAACATTCAAATCCCTAAAACTATAAGAATAAGTTATACAACAATTTTTTTTTCATGTTACCTTATTCAGTTATTAAGAAATCTCACTATAATTAACAGAATTAGTAACACATAAGCAAAATTAACTGTATTAATATTAGATGTAGGTCCTTTTAAAACTATAGGGACTAACAGTTTTAGACAGAGTAAACTTGAGGGACCAAAACCACAACTTTTAAACTTCAGGGATCAAAAATCAAATCAGGGTAAACTATAAGGACTAAAAGTAGGTTTAACCCTTCATTTTTTTGTATTGAAATCAAAACAAGCGCTTCAAGGAAATTACACTGAATTCTCACCGAATAATTATTTTTTCTCATTTCTGATAATTAATTATATTGTATATATATTAAGGATTAGCGGAGTAAATTATTGGATATAAGAGTTGGGATTAGAATCTTGATAACCAGTTTAAGTGGTAAAAATTCTTATATTTATTATGTCAAATCTTTTAAACTCAACACCATCAACTCCTATCTATAGTAAGAAAATGAATGCAGTAGAAACCCTTATTTCTCTTCCTTCCAAACATATTCAAATGTCACGTCTTCCTCTCTCCTTTTGTATTTTAAGAACAGGGTAATATTGTCTTTTAATTCATTTTTCAAAATCTCTATTTGATCAGTACCATTGATTTGAAATTAGACAAATTCAGAATTTTGAATTATCCTTTTTAAATTTCAATAGTATTTTCATGAGATTTGCTTTTTCCTTATATCAAATGAGAATCTTTTCCCTTTTTTAGTTTGAAAATTAATCTATTGGTTCATTTAATTTTTGACCTACTTGTAACATGATCATTGCAATTAATTTAATGCTGCTCAATACCTTGACTCAATTGTATCTCAAAAATTTAAATTATTTTATAAATCCATAACATTTTTTATATATGTGATTTTATTTCTTAAATATATGAATTAAATTATAAAATGGTAAAAAACATAATAACTGGGTTGCATTAAGTTATATTTCAACGATTGAGTTACAATCAAGTCACAGCTGACACAAGTATAAAAGCTGAATTGTGTTAAATTAAAGTATAAGGATTGGATTACAGCTAGATAAAAACTACATGAGTAAAAAGATTAATTTTCTTTTCATTTTCCTTGATCAGATTTTTATGTCACATTGTCATCAACACAAGCACGGCTGACGGCTGCTAAACGAGGAAGCTAATCAATAAATTGTTCTTTCTTTAATGGTATGAATCGCGAGGGAGAAATGAAGACATGGGCATGTTTAGTCAAATTCAAATTAGGAAAAGTTAATCAGGTTATTTTAATCTGGCTTTTATGATTTAATTTTTAAATTCAATTTATAAACTCTATGAAATTTCATTTTTTTAGTAGGGCATGGGCGTTAAGTACTGAAGACAGTGTTAAATAAAATAAAAGGTATTCCATACAATTGATGCAGCTCCATAAATTAAAATCAATGATGTTAAAATGGTTTTTGAATCAATGATGAATACCTATAACGCATCAGATCATGAGACCTAACCTAAATCAAAATAAAGTGTCAGAAAATATCAAACCCACAGGCCACAAGGTGAAAATTACCTGCCGTTCTGCCTGCTCTCGCTTTGGATCAGAGTTTCTTGTCCGTATTCGTACTTCGGCGACCACTTTTTGCAAAGCGAAAGCCAAGTTCTTCACGTTGATGACTCTTATGGGGGCAAACACGTGTTTTTCCCATGGTTCAAAAAACCGGACCGGACATTGAACCTGGTGAGACAGTGGTTTAAGGGTTAATGGTTCAGACCGAGTTCAAGTTGGAGTTAGACCGGTTATATTAAAATAATATAATTTAATAGATTATATTTTATTTTAAAAAAATAATAGATAAAACCTATAATATTATTTTATTTTACCCATATTTTAAATTTTTAGAGTTTAATTAAATATCAGTGATAAAAAATGGGATAAAATGAATTAATTTTATTTTATATCCTCGTGTATAAATTTGTTTAAATAGAAAACAAAAAATTAAAGACTTATTTTGTTATCATATTTTTTTAAAAAAAAATTAATGAACCACATTATCACACTTTGATTCCCCTGTTTTCATTGTTTCTAGTTTTTAATTTTTTTTTTAAAAAAAGGAGGTGAACCGGTTCAACCGGACCGGACCAGCGGCCGGTTCACCGGTTTCCTGTCTGAACCGGCCGGTCCGGTTTTTCGAACAGTGGTTTTTCATATCTACTGTTCAAAATTACTACCAAAAATATAGTAAAGGCTTAAGCTGCATGTAGCATGTAAAGTGTTCATTCCATTGTACTAAACACCCTAAAGTAAAATATTTTATAGTTCATCTACCAATCTAAATTATTATTTTTAGATATATTTATCACTCTAAATTATTTTTTCTCGTATCTACAGGTATTTTTTAATGTACATCGAGAACCTTAAAATATTTGTTAATGCATTTAACAACAAGTGGATAAACCTTAATCATTTAGCAAATCGATGTTCACATTATTCCCCCTATAGAAAACAAAAAAGTCAGGACCTTGTTTTAAAAAACTAAAATGGAAAGACAATTTTTAGTTGTTTTTAATCTTTGCTTTTACATTTTTTTTTAATTTTGTTTGAAAAAAATTACAAAATCTTTTCTTTACTTATACACTTAAATTTAAGTAGAAATTTTATCATCCGATCAAAATAGTTTTTTAAAACAATTATTTACACATTTTTTGAAACTTCTCAGCTCTAGATGGATCCTAGTGGTCATTGAGTGTAATTCTAGAGATAGTTCTGTGTGCTAGGCTGAGAAAAAAAAATGAACTTCTCGTTTAACAATATAAACCACTATTTAAGGTACTGGTTGAAAATTCAGTGTCTTTCTATATTTGCGCCAGTTGTGCTTTTCTGCTCCCTTTAATTTCTTGCAAGTTCGACAATCATTGTTCAAATTAAATATGCAGTGAATGAGTTGGCAAAAAAAAAAAACAGAAGAAAATGAGTTGTATGGATTAACCTCGGAAGAAATCTAATTAGCTTACATAATTTAGTATTCTGTCGTTGGTTAATATAAGTGATTGTATGCATTACACTCCTTCTGTATTGCCGGAATCCTCCACCCCTCATACGGGCTGGGCTTTTTGGTTATGGGCCTAACTCTCCTCCATCGTGAATGCTAACTCGTTTTATTCCAAAACCAAAGATACTTTTCTTCTTGTTGGGTCAACAAATAAAACATCGGGTAATTAACAAAAGTTAATCCAACAGTAAAGAATTAATTCATAATCTATAAAATGGTTGTTCAAATCCCGTTGTAGATATGAAGATTTTATTGATGATTACTTGTAAATACTTTTATAAGTGTTGCTTGATCCTGAAAGTGTACCCTGCCCCTGGTGAGCCCTCAGATCCAGCTTATCTAAACTTTTTTTTTTTACACAAAAAAAAAATGCCAACATCAACCACATCCATTGACACTTGTAGATAGCAAGCAATGTGATTGGCCTAGCGAAAAGGGATAGTTTTTCATAAAGTGACAAATTCGAGTTTGAATTCTCACTGAAAGACATACCCAAATTTATTGTTCAACAACATTTCAAGTATGATTGGAGGGTGTATTTTGGATATAAAAAAAGACGTATGTTGGGAGTATAGTGTCAATATGTAAATATCAAGCTTTATATTAGAATTTACTTTTGTGACCAATTATTAAGCGTCACTGCACATGAAAATACTAATGAAGAAGGATTGATCTTTGACTGTTATGTCCCAAAAAAAAAAATGAAAAACAGACCACAGGAACATCTTAAATGGTTCATTCTCGCTCACAATTGTTGGATAACCATCTTCATTTGCGTCCATTTTTTGGCGAGCAAGTTTCTTGCCTTTTCTCTGACTTTTTGAAGAACACTTTTAATCTTGTGTGGTCAAATTCCACACGGCGAAGCAAGCGAGAATACTAAATAGAAATTTGCCAACACAAAGATTATAAATAATGGACTTGACTAGAAGACCTTCTTTACATATAGTCTATACACATTTTCCAATACACTTAACAGGTCTTGCTCACAAATGCGTCACATTTGCTTCCAGAAGGGCAAGTTTTACCAACTCAGCAAGTAAATTGGGAGGGAGGGACCAATTAATTTGGATTATAGCAGCGAAGTAGTTCGCATGTGGGATGAAGTATTAGGGATTGTATTCGACCTAAAAAAAAGTATTAGGGACTGTATGATCAGAGAGTGGACTTAATTACAGAGTTAATTAATCAAACTTGCTTGACTGGAAATGAGTGGGTTGAAGGCTCTCAAATCCCATGCGGTATATATTAAAGCGCGAGGATATGCTCTGTTGGTGGCAAGTTACATCACATCGATATCGCTCACTTCAATATAATCATTGTGATGATATTGGCTGCGCCAATCCTATGTTTTTTGACGGTTTCAACTTTCAAATGTTAATTGCTCTTAGTTATTGGCAATACATAGTCAAAGCCACTCCACTCAAAATTACAAGGAGGAGCAATCGTAAGTTTTAATAATATTCACTGGCTACTAAATTCTCAAGAAAAAGCCATTCATGTTTGATTTAGCATCTTGAACTTTTAACAGCATATGTACATATGTGTATACAAAGGATTTGGAATGAGTCGCTTCATGTATTTGGAATGAGTCGGTCTATAAATTAAACAAGCGTTGTCGCTCATCATGTTCTTCTTTTTCGCGAGCCGTAGGGCCCAAGCATACGTGTGTGGGCGTTGGAGTCAGTTGAGGCTTACAAGCAATATACACATACAGATAGGCTTGCTCCCATCTTTCAGGCATAATGTCAAATCCGGAAGTTGCCATTTTCCCATGATCTACATACTACTAATACATATCCAACCTTTCTCTGTCATCTTTTTTAAAAATTACACAATGAAGTAATTGGCCCCCACACCCATGGACTCCAATCCCGCTCAGCTCATCACAGACTGGATGGTTCTCTAATTTCTTGCCATAAAACCCACCACCTCTAGCTTCCTCTCCACTTTCATCCCTTAGCTTTATTCCTTCTCTACATATAGTACCTTACTGCAGCTGATATATATATATATATATGGGTGATCAGTGGAAAGCTAATTCGTTCGTGGCGGGTGCTGAATCAAGCCCAAATCCAACCCCAAAAAGCTCGACCTTATTCGTCAAGGCTCAACACATCCTGAGAGGCCTGGCTGTTTTGTTCACTGCAGCTTCCCTTGCACTCTTAGTCACTAATACCCAAACCGTCACCGTCTTCACCATCCAGCTCCAGGCTCACTTCTATTATTCTTCTGCCTTCAAGTATCACATCTTCAATTACGTCCATTATTCTCAAACCTTTCCCTGAAAACAAAGGAAGCTTTTTTAATTTCCCTCCTGTTGTAGTCCGCTAAAGACTCTTTCCCCTTTTCTGCAGATTCTTGGTTGCTGCAGATGCTATAGTGTGTGCCTCGTCTGTGGTGAGTCTGATTCTGGTGTTCATGATGATGAAGCGCCGGGCAATACCACAACGCAGACACTACTGTTTCTTGCTGTTTCTGCATGATACTGTAAGTTGTGTACTCTGTGTGTGTCTTAAATTAATAGCGATGAAATTGATGAAGAGAAGGAGAACTGATGGATTTGGTGTGGTTGCACACACACGCGGGCGCGCGCGCGGATATGCAGGTGATGATGGTGATGATGATGGGGGGGTGTGCGGCAGGAACGGCGATAGGGTACGTGGGGCAGTACGGAGAGTCGCATATGGAGTGGGATCCAATCTGCGACAAGGTGCCCAAGTTCTGCAGAATCATCGTCGTCTCCCTCTTGCTCTCTTATTTGGCTTTCTTTGCTTATTTGGGACTCACTCTTCTTGCTCCTTTTAACTTCCTCTCTTCTTCCTCACCTCTTCCTCACAACTAGAACTTAACTACTAGCTCCCTTAATTACTACTACTACCTTTGTGTGTGTGTGTGTGTGTGTGTTGCTGTGTGTAAACTACAACTTCCTCCTAAGTTATATATAGTCAACTATCTATTTATGTTCTGCCAGTTCAGTTTCATATCATTTTCCAATTCACGTTTTGGCCAGCAGATTATCACTACCCAGCTGAATCAACATATATATGGAGTATATACCATTATAAGACATATGCAATTAATGAATCACGCCAACCTTTCTTGACCGTTCTTTCTTATCTTCCTCATCATTTCTATCCATTCCTTATTTTTCTCATCAGTACAGAAGGGGAGAAAAATTCATCAGCTTGTTCTTAGACACTTGAGGGAAATTTCCTGAGAAAAAATATCCTCTGAAAATATCAAAATACTGCATTTCATTAGCTATTTAGTACTCTTCGCGGCAAATAACAATGCGTTTAGTAGGGATTCTTAATTTGGGATTTTCAAATTTTAAAAGTACTAAACTGAAAATTTCCCAAAACTTCACCCATGGGGAGTCTCATTGATTTCAGGACTCTTCGTAGTTAAATTGTACTGTAATCTTAATATTAAGAGATATTCTAAATACTAATAATAAAAAATTACTTTGCATATATTTAAAGAAAACTTAAACGAAATTTAAACATTTCAAAGAGTCCACCATATTTAAAAAGAATAATTACAAATAGGCCTCAAATAATAAAACCAACTACCCATAATTCATAAATACTCAAATGCTTGGCCCAAAAAAATGCATATAAATGAGGAAATTTTTACACGAAAGTACCAAAATTTCACTTCTAAATGAGATTGAGAAGATAATTATTTTCTTATTTGCTGTCTGTAATTGTGATTCTCTTAAGAAAAAAACTTATTTTTATTGTCTTTAAGAATAAATATCTAAATGGCATAATCCTCACCTCGGTTCATACTCAATACGGGTCACACTTTTTTTTAATAAAAAACAAGAAAAATATGTGCGCCATTACTTTTTTTTTTTTCTTTTTTGCCGAGATGTGCGCCATTACATATTAGTACTACATACCGCATCCCTCTATCTATTTATTGCTCTATATGCCAAAAATATCTCCCCCACACACAAAAAAAAAAAAAAACAATTAAACTATCCCGTCCGTGTGCATTGCATGGGAAAACGGTGGTTTCCTCGAAAATTTAATACTCGACATTCACAATCAGTACGATTACGTTATTTAAAGTGACCTGATTGCCTCGTTTAACGTCCGGCCTCTTTCTTAAACCTTGAACATAACATCACCAGTCAGACTGATTAATAATTTTGGCAAATGAGACTATGTTTGTTGATATGATTGGTGAGCATGACCAAATCGTTTTGTAGAGGAACTCATCATGGTACTTGATTTGTAAGTATCATGTTTATCTCTAACGAGGCGTTCCACAATTTCATAGCAATCATCATGAACCAACCATCAAACTGAAGTTTTCCCTCCCACTTCACAATTTCTGTCATTAATTTCGTCTTCAACCTCCTCCTCCTCGTCTTCGATATCTCTAAGATGCTCTTTCAATGGCTGTCCCAGACTTTCCCAGCTGTCACTGTCCCATATTGCATCCATTTCTGGCAGCTCATAGTCATCTGGACGCAGTGACAGTTGAAAATCTGGTAGCTCAGGCAACGCTTGAAAACCCCTGCATCATCATATTTCACGAGCATCATTGTTTTCATTTTCCATAGACATTTAAGGAATTTATTAATTAGGCTAAATTCTAACAAATGAAGTTGCTTACTTCTCTTGTCCCAAGAGGTAGCCGTACATCTGAGACTTCCTTGATGCAACTTCAGGAATTTTCTGATGTAAATGTCTCATAGCACCCCAGAGCGGAGCAGCCCTTCACAAAAGAGAAATCATCGTTTTTAGGGAGTCTTCTGGACAATAGATTCAGAGAAAATATTTTTTAAGATGACAGAAATTAAACCTGGTCACTGGAGCTGCAACACAAAAGCTTAAGCAGGCCTTCCTGCTCTCAGCCAGAAGTTCTTCTGCAGCAAGAAAACAAGACACAGCAACAATGTGATTGCTCGGTTCATTGTCCTTGTCAAGAATCAGGCCATGGTAGTAGTAGGCTGCAGCCTGACAACCACGTAATCAAAAATGGGTCACCACTGTATTGAATTATCCACATTATTTGGATTTTATTGAATGTTGATGGAAAAATTACTGACCTTAGCTTCGAGGAATTTCCATTTGATGAACCGGATATGCTTCTTCCCATATTCTTGGTTGAACCCACTTCCTAACAAGCTCTGATAAGCCTGCTCACGAAAGTTTCCAATTAATTAAGCAACGCTAAAAGTAGACTTTAGCCCAATTATCTGAATGTATTACAGAATAAAATTAATGGTTTAAGAAGTCTAGAGAGGAGTAAGTATTTGGAGGATCGAGGTGAAGACCTGACTAAAATAAATCAGTTGCTCACATGCCAACCTTCTCTTCACTGACAAAGTTGCATTCTGGCATTCTACAGCAAGGCCAAGCTGAATTTCTGTTCCCTGCATCGCCATCCACATGATCGATTGTAAGCATCCATTGTTTATAATAAAAAATATATGGTGAACTACTGTATAGTGAAGAAAGGGAGGTTTTATGCCATGATATATTTAGAGAAAAAGAACCATATTCATAGTAACACGATAGCAGCTAAACAATTTTTTTGGCCATTTTGGTGTATTGGCATGTAGATTGTTACGAAGTACCTGGCCTAGTGCTTGAATGGATATGGCCTCTATTACACCATCCTCCAAACCGTATGGTAACATTTTCCTGCATGTTGTGTTAAGAAATAAGCTTAATAGTGTGCCTAAAATATTTCAAATAATTCTGCTTATGGCCTTGTAAGCCGTAATGTAGAGAGGCTAGAGAGAAACGCACTTAATGTCAAGTGGCATCCGAGTGAGAAGATCCCTCACACAGAACTGCAAGTATCCTGATGCCTTCAGTAACAAATCCACTGCTTCCCTCTTGTTATCTGGTAGAACAATGTGATCACTCACTGTTCAGCTTATGGATCATTAAACAGCTTCTGGCCTCACCCTCACAGCCTTCTATAATATGGAATGATTATAGTTTTACGTATTGAAATGTAACCTGAAGATACAACTCTTATTCCAGATCCTGAATTGTCCTTTGGGATCAATAACGAGTCAGCTTCTGACAGTGTAAGCATAGCCATAAGATGAACTGTAGAAAGCACCTCAAACCAGGCATTTGCTACACAGCTATCCTGCAAGTTCGACTGGATCGAGTCAAACCGGCTAAAATTATCAATAATGAGGAAAGTTTGATCAATTGTTTGGTGAGAGCCTTACTTGTCGCCCATCGTGGAAATTTTTCCACTTGAATTTTATTAATCCCTCAAGACCATACTCTGCAACATAAGACAATTAAAACCCGTTTCAGAGAGGGGCAGGGAGCATAACAGAGCAGCAAGGTGCGAAAGTTTCTGAAACCTTTCTTGGTAAGCCCAACAACAATAGACAAGTATTCATTCAGAGCTCTCTGCAATTCTGCCACGGCAGATCCCCCTGCGACAATCAATTAAACTTCGACTTTATATCCTGTGGCATTTTCTCCTACATCTTGTAGAAACCAGTGAGGAACAGAACACCATTTTGAAATGCTAAAAGAACACAAAAACAGAGCTAACGAGCAAATTCGAGTGGGCTAGGTGATGGCTCTCACTCACCGGTATCCTCGGCCACTAGCACTATCTGGTTCCGAAGAGAAGATAACTTGTCAGCAAGATCCGTTGGAACTAGCCCTTTGATCGCCCTATGAAGATCAGATTGTGTAGGAAATCGTATGGAGGGAGCAAAAACCACCACTTCAGGGATACTTGTCTTCTTCTTCCTCTTCTTGCCGAGAACGTGCACAGAGTTAGAACAGCCCATTATATCCTGAGGACTTTTCTCAAGCATAACATCCTACATTAATCAACCAACCATGTTTCAAAACCCATGTCTATTACAATGACAGTGTTCTGAAGCAACGAGCATTGATGAAGAAGAAAGCATGAGCGAATGGGAAATGATGGAGCTTAAAAACAAGCATGGTTGGCACATGTAACAAACAAAAAACAGAGCTAGCTAGAATTTAGCTGTGCTGAAGTGGGCAATGAATGGAAGTTGATCAGGTACAGTTTTTTTCTCTGATTAGCAGATTAAAAGGGCGAAAATAGAAATAAACGAATAATACACAATCTAAATGCATGAGTGGTTCGGGGGCAAAAGGGACAGTCAAAACTGGTAGATTCAAATTAGCCTTGATAAAACATTAAAAACCCGTATCAGATTAAAGGTGCGCAAGTTGAGGAAACAGAGCAGAAGAGAATAAAATGGGATATTTAAAGAGGAAGTTTCAGAGACAAAATTATAATTTTTGATGAATTATTGAGAGCGAGGAAGTTGAAACCAGTGACTTACTGGTTAAAGAGGGGAGAGAAGCAGGGTGACAGAGAAGCGAAGCTTCGAGGATGGGAAGAAAACATGGTAATGTGGCCATCTCAGTTGTATAGGAAGCTCAGGAACCGAGACAGGGCTCACATGGCGAAGGCATAGAATTCTCTGCGTCGTTGAATTTCAGTTTTGAGTAAAGAGTGATAATATGAATCGGAACTTCTACGACGAATTAAATAAGTTGGTACCGGGATCTGATTGGATGATGAGGCTCCTATGATTGTAGGGTGTGGATCGGATCGGATGATAAGTTACGCACATGGCTTAGGGACGAAGCAAGCAAGAGGTTCTTTCATATTCTACTTTTTAAATTCTTCTACTAAACAACTAATGTACAGAAATTTAAAAGGCAGTTAAATTGGTTATTTAAAATAAATTCATTGATTGAGAGTCCCTTAATATAAGCAATTAATATGGATAATTTGAGTTATAAATTATAAATTTAAAAGATAAAGAGATTAAAATATTATATTTAAGATTAAAGTGAATTCATTGTTTAATTTTTATATTTAAAATCATAACATCCATAATTGAAAGTGGAAACACGTCCAAACAGAAGAAAAAAGATTTATAAAAAGATTTTAACATCAAAAACATGGGAAAAAACGCTTCACTTAGTTTCAGAGGAATCTAAATTTGTTTACATAGTGTTTAAGAACTATATTTATGTAAGTTGGAACGAAGTTTATATTCCTACTTCCTCCTTACTCCGTGTATTGTTAATCACGTTTGATCAGCTTCTATCATCAATCAAAGAGACATTTTAACATATGAATAAAATCAACTTAATTGTGATGGCGTGGCTTACGCAGGCAGAAAAAGCGGCTTACGCAGGCAGAAAAAGCTAGAGCTGTTGGTACACTCCAGTGTGGAAAAACTTTAGTTGGATTAATTATGAATTGCAGTGATTGGATCTAATTCTTTCAAAAATATAAAATATTAAACACATCGCTGACTTCCAGACATGCTATTCTGTTAGGTTCGTAGTAAATCTTGAAAATATATTTAGGGTTACACTCTATCGACTATTGCAGCCGAACTAACGGGTTCATCCATGAAATAAACCATGCTTAAAAGTCAATAATTAAAAGCTCATGTTTAATATGAAAAAAAAAAATCTACTCTACAAGTTAGTGTGGTAAAGAAACACTACATCTGATTCTTAATATAAGATCTAGTTGATTTTTTTTAAAATTAAGAAAACTATTTAATTGATATATTTATCATTTTTCCCCAAACTGATGTAATCTAGTAATACACATAAAAATTTTAAAATATATGTTATAATTAATTATTTATTTAACTCTTTTCAATACTATTAAAAAAATCAACTAATTTTGATACCTAAAACTGGAGGTAGCTGTTTGTATAAATTTCAGCAAATGATTAAGGACAAATAAAATTGCAGGAAATTGGGCAACCAACAATGTGAAAAAGATGAAATTCAACTACTGCAATTAAAATAAGATAAATAAAAGGGAAGAAGACGGTTCATATCGATGAGATTGTTTGTGAATACAAAGAGTCTCGTAGGAGGAAAATCAAGAAAGATAAGAGGGAATAAACAAGAATGAACTGTGGTAGCAAGGGAGAGGAGAGTAGAAGAAAGCAAAGTGAGTCTCTTGTGTACAGAGCATTCAATGTGTTTGCAATGAAAAGTGGGGTAAAAGTAATGTTAGTGATATTGGTCAACCCACAGGGTACGGGTTGGTTCACCGTGAGGCTAACTCAAATACCATCATTTATATGGGTTGGGATTTTCCCAACCCAGCCCACCATAGCGGATTAGTGGGCTAGCCTGCCGACCAGCCATTTTTTAAAAAAAATTAATATTTTTTTATCCCTAATATTTTTTCAACTCACATTTAAAATATCTTTTTTATGTGTTTCAATACCTCAAATGAAATATTTTTTTTCATAAATTTAATTAATAAAAATACACCACAACTTGAACATAAAATATCTAATTCAAATTTTATATAATACAACTTAAAGATATATAATATACTTTATAAGATTGAATTTAAACTAAATATAAACCAATCAAATGATCAATAAACATTCAATATTAATTAGGTTTACATTATAATCAGATGATATCCATATATTTTTTTAATAAAACAATTTTAATTTTTAAAAAAAATTAACAAAAAAAAGGTTGGCTGGTTAACTCGCCACACGTATGGGTCAAAAAGACCCACAACTCAATGGGCCATCTTTTGCCCAACCCAACCAGCCACAAATTGGCGAACTCAACTTACGGGTTGAGCCCATATTACCGGTTCTAAGTAAAAGTAAATAGTTGGTCGCAAGCTGCAGTTACTCGTTGGTTGCATTCAACGATCTCTGATAATCTTAAGATAGTGATCGCTGGATCTTCATATCTTAACCGTCTGGTTCAATGTTGGGGGGAGTTGGCAATGGATACGAGTTCTAGGTGTGGTTTCACGTTCATCCTGGGTGCTTGATTGTTAGGACTATTGGTGGATCACGTCCTGGGCTGGTATTATTCGTTGGACCTCATCAAATATGATCCAACTCATTTTTTAAGTATACAGTAATAATAAATGAATGCCCACA
>QFDD01002033.1:0-19358 GCA_006871305.1 Vachellia collinsii | reverse complement strand
GGAAATAATTAGGAGAGATTTATGGGATATGAGATTACAATGAAGGACACTTGGAATATTTTCATTGGATAGAGTATGGATGATGTGGTACTCCCGGAGTATGTAAGTATTTCTCTCAAATAATACCATGAAAAATAAATTTAAATTAAAAAATTAACATCAAATTAATGATCAAAATCAAATTAAACTGTGAGTAAAATTAAATTAAAAATTAACAACATCCAATGAATAACTCCTGTGCAACACTCGTGGAGTACACTCTAGTTATTACAATAGTCTGGGAAATATGGATTCCATATGTAACTTAGATGATCCGTGAGAAGGAATCCAGTTTCAATATTTCTAGAGGATTGACTTCCAGGCCATCAAATAGCTCAATATCTCCCTTCCCATCCTAATTCCAATTCTATAGGCTCACTTTCATATTACCAAACCGGGCATAAGCAGTCGCTGCTATTCCAGCTTCCCTAGGATTGGGCTTCAAGCCTGCCATCACTTTAATCCTATCTTCATCATCCACTTCACAAGCCCCACATAAAACAAAAGCCCATGTTACTAGTGGGTTAGTTCCTAAAACATGATGAATTAAGGAACAAGTTTTGAAAGGGCGTTCACATTTAATATTTAATAATCCTTTAAACTGAACTACCTCAATTATGAGGATACATGTGTTTGGAATAGTAACCTAATAGCATGAACATTTTTTTGTAAGAAGTAAAGGGTCACAGATTGGATCACATTTGTAACTTTATGTCATTAATTTGCATTATTAAAGACAATATATATTAAAGATGTAAGAATAATTTATTTAAATCATCAAACTATTTTCCTCACTATCCTCAACTTCAGAAAAGAAAATGAGTTTCAAAATGATAAATGGATACAAATTTTTCTCTGATTCCCTTTCTCTGTGACTTGTAGAATTGATGCGTGGGAGCTTTCTACAATTTACCACCATTCCGTTGTTTTTTAATATATGGATTACAAAGATATGACTAAGATGAGCTCAACCCAAGATCAATGATATTAACTTTGCCTTATAATTAAGATTAGAGAGACTAGCTTATGAATTGCCCTAACACACCTTGCACTATCTATCAAGTGAAAGCTAAAATGATGTAGCAAAAAGATGAGATTAAGCTCACACCAAAGTGGCAGACAGTGTTAACTGTCAAAATCACCAATAAAGCCTAGATATGGAATCGATATTACTTATTACAGGAACAAAAGGTTCTCAAAAGAAGTACTTTCTAGCAATGATAGAAGGGGTAATCACCTCCCTTGTCCCCATTACTATTATGGACACATGTACAAGAACTCAGTAACACTCGATAAGATTGAGCTAGAACCTCTCATGACATGAAAGAACGCATAACAATGGTCCAATTTGCCAGGAAGCTGCCTGCATTGAGCTCTGTGTTAAGACTTCAGAACTCTCTCAATGGCAGCCACATAAAAGTGCTTTGGCATGTTCCCAATCACAGAGTCACATTTCTGGCCATTTTTGAACAATAAAACCATAGGCACTGCCTTAACTTCATAGTCCTGGGCAATCTGCAAATCAGAGTCTGTGTTGATTGCAAAGCATTTGAGTCTCCCAGCGTACTCTGATGCAATCTCATCAATCAGTTGCAGTAACATCTTACATGGTCCACACCAACTGGCATAGAACTCCACAAGAACAGGGGTTTCACTGTTCAATATTGAATTTTCCCACAGCTCTTTGGTAATAGGTACCGCCGCTACAAGTGGAGATCTCGAGCTTAAGAGGCCATCTAAAAATTGAATCCAAAAGGCAAATCACGCCAGGAAAAAAAAAATCAAAGTTATAGAACTCGGCAGTTGCCATACCAGTTAAAAATCAAGCCATATTATGCAAAAACAGTCAAAGGAGATCGAAAGATTCAGCTATATCAGGACATTGTTCGAGCTTATATTACCCCAACCTTGAAACAAGTATTAAGGTTGGGGATATCTTATGGCTAACGTCGCCACACATCGATCACTTGAACAAGTGTTTTTCTAGGTGCACCTTACAGTATGGGTGAAAAAACAAAGAGATTGGGACTTGAGAGGGGTATGGAGGGCTTCACTTGACACGTGGCCCCACCAAAATCCCTATCTCTTTCTCGTTCCACCTGTTTGGTATTGGATCTAGATAGAACCTCGGCAGACTCGCATGCAAAAATATCTTGCGGCACCTCCTACATAACTAACGAATATTACAAAGTTTAGTTAAATTAATTATTTATAACTTGGTTTTTCTAAAATACTTTATTTAATTATTTGCTTTGTGATAAACTTTCAATCAATACGATATTTTAGGGTGGGGGGGGGGATATAAATTTAGGAGTCATTATATCATATAATTAAAGAAAGCAAGACCTTTAGGATGAGAATGTAGTTAAAATGTAGCATGCAAAAAACAACGAGGAACTCAAGAAGTGAGAGCCCATGAACGGATGCAGTTGCTGCTGGTGAGCAACATCTAACCCATAAAATCGATCAATTATCATATGAAGTTTCAAAGATTGCCAACAACTGAAAATTCCTCGTAGTGTTGGTTCCAAGAAAGAAATTCCATATTCACAGCGGGGGAAAAACAAAAAATCAACAACCATAATTGGAAGAAACCGTCTTCTTTACTTTTTACACACCATTTCTCTGTTTTTATGCGTCAGAGAAACAAGAAACAGATCATGCAACCGATTAATTTCGTTCCCTATTCGTCAAAGATTAAGTCACCGAACAATCTAAAACAGTTGAGGGGAAAGTAAAATCAGGTTTAATTCCCATTTAGATATGAACACTTCTGATTGCAAACAAAAGGAACGCACCTCTTGTCTGGCTCATGCACCAAGTATTAGTAAGATGAGCGATTTGACCCTTTGTCGTCCGCAGCAGTGGAAATGAAGCAACTCCGGTAGGTTGGAGATGATGCCGACGGGAGAAAGACGAGGGAATGGGTTTGCGACGGCTAGGAAAGCGAATCACAGAAGGGTCAGAGGTTGTAAAATAGGAGGTTGTTGAAGCCATGGAGGGACTCAAAGTTAAGCTTGTGCAGGGCTCAAGAGAAGGTGACCAATATATATATAGATATATAATCAAATAGTGCTACTACTACCCCTATGCAGTTATCCATATAGGTAACTGTGCTCAATGAAATGGAAAATTCTAATCAGTCATTACCACAACAAATATATGATATACAAAGTAATTAATTCAAGAAGACTTCTAGCTTGTTTAGGATTAACTTGTGAGAAGTGATTGTATGTAATTTGAAGTAAATATGTGAGAGGAGTTTTATTTCGATTTATACGAAAGTGATTCTAGAAAGGTAACACAAACAAGCCCTTCAAGTATTAAAAATAAGTTAAAAGTCACAGCCATTTTTTTATAATGATTGGGTTATATTTGACAATAATGACTTAATTTGGTATAACTTTCTCGAAGGAATTATGTGAAACTTAAGACTTCGTTATTAGGTGGCTAAAGTTTCTTTATTGTTGTTCTTTGAGTCAGAAGGAATTGAATTTTCTCTTGAGGCGAACAATAGAGAGCAATGAGAGAACCTACCCCCAAGTTTGATAGAAACGTGCCTTATATTATTTACCTACCAATTTTATGGTTTTCGAAGGTCATTGCTTCGTTACTGGATTATGTGGCGGATAGAAACAAGACTTCCTAGTAAATGATGATGATTGATGGTCATGCAGACAGATAAACCTAGAGCAAAGCACCAGCAATTGTTCATGTTCGCTTCTTCTAGCTTATGCTCTGAATAAAGGATTGATCTTTCAGGAGTTTTTCAAATTAACCCCCATCTTAGAAAGCCGAATTCGTACCCGGGTTTCCATATAATTGAAAAGTGGAGAAACTTTTCGACAATATTTTTGGGATTTAATTTTGGGGCCTTCAAATGTGTTTTGAATCTCAAACTGAGGAAGGTTAGATTGGAGAAACACGCGCTGAGTTGAAAGCGATATCAGCTGGTCAACATGGAAGTAGTTGTGATCCTTATCATCTCACAGGCAGGCCCTCCTAACAATATTCAGACAACCAAAATTCAATCAAATTCTTATCTAAATTCATTTCGAGATCAGTTCGACTACCCAGGAGGAAAACAACAGGTCTTATTGAACCTACCCCACTTCATACTTCTGTTGTCTAAGGTTCAAGTAACACTGCTGATCTTATGGCAGTATCACAAAACTTTTCTTTTATCTTTTTTTTTTATTGTAAATTACTCTAATAGTCTTTTTCCATATAAACCACCCAATTGATTTATATGATTAACATCTCTCTTAATTTCACCATCTTTTTGTACGACTGATCTCAAAATACTTCAGCTTTGGCTTGTGGAGTGATTGGCTGATTTCACCTCCATCAGGTTGGGAAAAAAAAAATTAAGGTTCAGTTAAAAATAAAAGACAAAAAAATTAAATTAAATAAACGTGGTAAAATTACAATGACACTGTTGCACAATTTTACCATGAATAGAAAAAATAATGTCCTTCGAGTATTTGACTTTGACACATTAAAGGGTCACAACCATTCCATGGGATGAAAGAATGTAGTATCCTGGCTTTTCAATTACACACTAAAACCTTTTCTCCGAAGCATAAGAGAGTTTCTTGATAAATACTTTTAACGTGTTGACAGCTCCGTACAATTATCATCCCTATGTAGCCCTCTTTCAGCTTATCAACGTGTTAACCTTTTTTTATTTTGTTCTTTCATTAAATCACATAAAGAGTAACAACTCAGCAATTAAGCCAGCAGAAGTTTCCTGATTTCTGTACAGAAGAAGATTACAATATATATCACATCCTAAACACACCAAATTTGGTGTTTTCTGGGCCACGGTTCATGGAAGCAGAGATGCAGAGACCAATCACTTTTCTTGTGTCAGCTGGATCAATGATTCCATCATCCCATAGCCTCGCTGTGGAGTAATAAGGACTTCCTTCTCTCTCATACGCCTCCACCACTTTTGCCCTGAACTCCTCTTCTTCTTCCTTGTTCCACTGCATTACAAAATAATAAACCAACCCATAAGACCATTAGGTGCTTGTCAAAAATGACATGTTTACTGGTGAAAAAGACTTGACTGACATCAAACGATTGTTGTTTTTAAATGACAATAATGTGATGCTAACCAACAAAATATACACACATCGTAGTTTTATTATGATAATTAATATCCAAACGAGCACAATCGAATGAAAATGGGCGAAAATGGGTTAAACAGGAATTCATTGCTTGTAAGCGATATAAATTAAATTCTCTTTAATATTGTTTTACCTGAATTCCTTGCTTCTTCTTGTTGGCTTTCTCGATTTGGGCAAGCACTCCAGCAGCCTGATTATCATTATTCAGAGGATTAATAGCAAATCCACATGAGGGAAGTGAAAGTGGGTAATGAATATTCGTTCGAACTTCAATAATGGGCTTAATCATAAATGAAGGATGCACTAGAAATGCTAAAATGATGCATCTAACATTGTACGGCAGAGACACAACAGTGTGTGTGTGTGTGTGTGTGTGGATAACGAGCAGATATTAGTAGCATGCAACATATTTTAGCACTCTTCCATGACCTCAAGTGAGAAGCACTACCTGAGCACCACCCATCACAGATATTCTGGCATTTGGCCAAAAGAACATGAAATTGGGGCTATATGCACGTCCACACATTGCATAGTTTCCAGCACCAAAGCTGCCACCAACAACTATAGTGATTTTAGGTACCTGAAAGTATTGATGAGCAGCAAAAGTTATTAAGTAGGTAGCTCGTTGGATAATTTATGGTTCTCTTTCATAAGCTACCAGTTTAACTATTTAAGGATTTTCAAGCACGTGTGCTACTACTAACCAATTCAGTCTGCAATCTATTCATGTAGGAGGAAAGAGCTTCATATGAATAATACAAAAGGAGATAATCACAGATCACTTTTCCAAGAATGGTATAATTTGACACAAACACAAGAGAGAAATCGGCTGTTCCTACTTGTGTTAACTAAGATACAAAGCTATTATAGACACACGAGAAAGTCATAAAGAAGAGTATAAAAAATATAAATGATCTTATGACCCAAGAAATATAAAAGACAGATTTGCACACAAAGTTATAATTAAAAGCTAAGACTTCATTACATTAATAGATAACAGACCACACTTTTACACTGACACAGGCGAGGAACAATTACAGACTCATAGGATAGTGAACAATACTACAAAACACGCACCAGACTCAACTCTCTCAGTAAGACACAACTCTAACATAAACAGATTGCCAATCTTTCAAGAGGAATGGCACTCTCCACCCAAAAGGGCCAGGCCACAATTTTCTAAAATCTTCTTTGCCTCTTGCTAGACTGAAAGGAAGATTTATAGAACCCAAAAAGTACCTCTCAGGCTCTCACAGTCCCCAACCTATAGACTTTGACCACAGCTATACTACAGCCACCCCATTTCCTAATTCTTTCTTGCAAATGGTAAGTCAAAGTGCTGACCACAAAAAAGTATCTTTCCCTTTTCATATATTTCCCTAAGCGTCCAAAACTAGTCCTAACAAATAATCACACAAGAACTGGACAAGGTTGGAAAGAAACTAACCTTTGCACAAGAAACAGCCATGACCATCTTTGCTCCTGATTTTGCTATGCCATTTGCCTCAGATTTTGAGCCAACCTATCAAATAAACAGGTTTATGACATAAAAATGCCTAGGAAAATTTTAGTTTTAATAAATCTTTGACAGGAAATCTTGGATGATACACAAAATTTCATGAATTGGGAGGATAGACTAAAACTTTCAAGATTCAGCACACATATGCAGAATGAAGTTTAAGGTAAAGCTGCCCTACAACAGAAGTAAGATGCATTTCTATCCTGTTTGCTCTGACGTATAAGATGCATTCACTTTTACTGTGAGACTCAGACCATCTTTATTTCCCTTATCTACTCCCTATCACTATCATAGTGAACTTTGATTGTTGAATCTTAAATTTACGGGACCTTTATCATCTGCCAGTCATTTAGCTTATCTACCCAAGCAGTGGCGGACATTGCAGACAATTCTCCATAACTTAATAAGTATACATCAGTACAATAGCATTTCCTTATTTAGCATGATTTATCAAACAGCAGTTTGTAGTAAAGGGAAATTATCCGATAAGAGTGTGAAGATAAAAAGCATCCTAGTCAGAGTAACAGAAGAGGTAGCAAAAATTCATACCATGAATCCAGTGATGTTCTGAAGGAAGACCAAAGGAATGTTTCGTTGAGTGCATAATTCAATGAAATGAGCCCCTTTAAGCGCAGATTCATTGAATAAAATTCCATCGTTTCCAATAATTCCAACAGGCTGTCCGAATATTCTAGCAAAGCCAGTTACAAGTGTCTGCATGGATAACGTCTAAGGACATGTAGTATATACACAAATAAAGCTAATCATCTAGAAAATGAAGTGGCCATGCTCTTACAGTGCCATATAATTTTTTGAATTCATCAAATTCACTTCCATCTACAATCCGAGCAATAACTGATCGAATATCAAATTGCTGCTTAAGATCAGTTGGAGCAATAGAACGAAGTTCGTTGGCATCATATAGTGGCTCTTTATATTCAAAGTTTGCATTTTGCAATCCATTTCCCAAGACGTCTTTCCCAGCCCTATGCAAGTTCTTGATGATGTTCCTCCCAAGAGCCAGTGCATGCAGTTCATCTACAATAAGATTTAAGAATAAAGTTGTAAATTATAGATAATAGAATTTAAATAGATTTCATTTGTCTCCACTTAAAGCCTTTTTCTTAAAATTTGGCTGTGCACGCGTTGGAGGAAGAGAGTGCACATACTAAATACCTTGAGCAAAATAATCTGAAACACCTGATGTCTTGCAGTGAACACTTGCACCCCCCAAATCCTCCGCAGAGACCTCTTCCCCAGTTGCAGCCTATAAAATCATCCAGTTATAGTGAGCGTTCGTCATAGAGGCAAAGAGGACGCACATAAAAATACATAAACATAAACACAGAAAGTGCGGACCATTTTAAAAGTTAAATGATGCTACTAATCAAAAGCAACCACACACAAACGATTTAGGGCCATCAAAGTGCTTGGAATTGACCTTCACAAGAGGAGGCCCTGCCAAAAAAATGGTTCCATTTCCCTTGACCATTACACTTTCATCAGCCATAGCAGGTATATAGGCACCCCCAGCAGTGCAAGAACCTAACACCAATGCAATTTGTGGAATGCCCTCAGCTGACATTGTAGCCTGATTATAGAATATTCTTCCAAAGTTTTCTTTGTCCGGGAAGACATCAGCCTGCTTTGGAAGGAAGGCACCTCCACTATCAACAAGATATATGCAGGGCAACTTGCATTGTGCAGCAATCTCCTGTGCCCTAAGATGTTTCTTAACAGTAATGGGATAATAAGTCCCTCCCTTAACTGTAGGATCATTTGCGACCAACATACAAAGTTGCCCGTGCACTGGACCTATTCCAGTAACAATCCCAGCAGAAGGCAAAGGTTCTCCATACAATTCATGTCCTGCAAGCTTTAGCATTAAAAAATCACATGAGATTCACAAGACCATGCATCACCTAAATAAACAATATAAGCATTGCGAGTCCGAGTCAAATATAGAATGGACTTCACATCAGCTTTCCAATTTCCAATGCCAAGCCCTTGATCATTCATGCAATCTATAAATATGTTATCTGTTTCCATCAAAATATGTTATCACAAACCCAATTAAAGCAATAAAGTAGATGGAATGTGTTATTTTTTGTAAGGAAACCTGTGAAAGCTCAAGGAATGAAGCTCCAGGATCAATTAGGAGATCGATTCTTTCTCTGGGTAGAAGCTTATTCCTTCCCCTGTTCCTCTTCACTGCCTCGGCTCCACCACCCGAAAGTACCTTTAACAAAGAAAACCTTTTAGTCCAAAAAGTGCATAGATTGTAAGAAACAGATGCACAGAGAAAATGAACTAGAGAAGCAACTTTGGCTACGCTAGATTGGAGTTTGGAAATCAAGTCTGCCATGGAATTAGAGTTTGAAGCAAAGGCCTCCGAATTGCGGTCGACCCCATCAAGAAGGACCCCCAAGCAGAGGCCCCTTCTGGTAAGAATATCAAGGGAGCTTCCTCTCCGGGAACTTCCATAGAAACTGGACGAGATTGAAGCTGCTCTTTTCCCCAAACCCAATAAACGTAGCATCTTTACGATCCGTTAAGTGTCAAGTTTGGCATTAATCAGTTCAAGACTACACCAATCGAATGCGGACTCTTATTGAAGTTATGATTTCAACCTACGCTGTGTCATTACTGATTCACGGATAAGATCTTATGAAAGAGAATATAAATAATTTCAATCATTTCATTAGTTGCTCCATTCCTAGAAGGTAGAACCGAAGATGGACACTACTGAAAAAAGATTAAAAAACAAATAAAAGATAATGTCATCTACGGATTTTTTTTGTTCCATTTATTTAATTTTGGCAGTTTGCTCTATGTACTTTCTCCTCCACTCCTATCCATTTATCCTTGTAAAACAAAATCTAGAGATTAAAAATAAAACATACAGATCATGTAAGAACTTTGGCACTTAAGAAAATTTTTGTGTTTGTAGAAACTCCAAAAAAACATTTAAAAAGATATTTTTACATAAATCAAGATAAAATTTTTTTCACAAACTTATTCTAAATTCAATAATACAAAGATAATCTAAACACTAATCACTTAAGAATATCCAATGTTATTTGGACCTAACAACCGGACATAAAAGAAGTATTTAAAGACTTAAATCCAATCCCATCAAAATTTCAAATTTTATATCTCTATGTCTCTATGGAGAACTTTTATAATCCCATAAATACATATTTGAAGATATATAAGTTGGGATTGGAAGGCACAATAGAAAATTAAAATTTTTCTAATCCTATCTATTGAAGGCTTGTAAGTCATGTAGGTAAGAAATATATCTTTCTCGAAGAAATTTCATTTCCTTTTTTATTCGGTTTCAAGAAGCCAACAACTATGATAAGCTTTCTCTATTGGTATTCACACGCATAGCCTTTTCAATACGAATGTGTGCTAACGCCTCTACGTTGGATTCTTTGATCTCCTTTTTAGTTGGTTTCTCTCATAAGTTTCTGATTTTCGTTTTTTATATGTGTGTCTAATAGAGAGCTCTGGCAATCTATTTATAAACATTCAGAATTTATTCTTTTGAATTTTAAAATCTATCTTTTATCTATTTCAAAATTCAAATTTTATTAGAAACTTTAAATCTGAGAAATTAAATAAAGATAGTTTTATCTAAATCTATCCAACAAATATAATTTAACCAATTTATTTAATTTGGATAAGGAGTCAAATGAAGATAAGATTTAATTTATCTTTATAAATCAAAACAAGATATAATATAAATATAGATCAAGACTTAATCTATTTTTATAAATTAATTCTAAGATATTATCTTTTAAATCAATATTAAACTTATCCCTATAAATTAAATTTAAGATTTATTCTATCTTTTAAAACGAATTCAAGATATATATGCATATCAATACATGTAATATATACATATATATACATGAAAATATATATTATATATAAACCAATTTATATATATATATATGTTTCCATGAATATTTCTCAAGGCCTCAATTACCTCCTAAAAGAGTTCTAATCAAATTTTATCAAATTTTTAGGATGTTACAAGAAATGGAAGAGTCCCATTTACACATGTACTGCATTAGAAATTCTGAAAAACTCAATAATCTCAAACCAGGCTGGTATTTGTAAAAATCAGCTCATTCTAGTCCCGAAAATTAGCTCATTGATGGATTGATATTGCAATGCTGAAGATAACAAAAGCTGATTACACAGATGAACGGAATTTTTTTGGGGGAAAAAATCAAATAAACCCAAAGATTAGTACTGTTTTGTAGAGAATGGTTTATAATGATTTGTTTGCTCTGAATCTCCTAAATATTTCATTTGATCAAGATGGAAGCCTGAAATTGCGATAATAGATCAAGAGGCAGGTGTGAGCTGGTTGAATGCTCAGAGGATTAATTTCAGAAACGTGCTTAGTTTGGAAATCTCAACTAAACAATCACTTAGATATATAGAATTAAGGAACAAAAAAGGAAAGATCATTAGAGAGAACAAGATCAGAGTAAAAGAAAACAGAAGCAAGGTGATGAACATTTGTACGTTTGTTAATAAACCGTTGTTTGATTCTTTCTCATCTTTTGGTGAATGTTGTTTTTTTTTTATTTGTTTATATATTCATATTGACAAATAGAATACAACATATGTTTGATGTGATAAGAGTAAAAAAAAAAAAAATGATAGTGTTGATTTTTACAAGAAGAGGGATTCAAATTGTCCTGGTGGGGAACTTGTCTGTCTATGACAAATTTTGCATTGGTTGTTAAAAATCCACGGGTCAAGTGGCATAAGATGTGCTCTTTGTAGCACAGATTTAAGGTTCGATCTCTGTCTAGTATATTTAAGAATAACTTTTAAAAAGTGATTGTACGCAATCCAAGATAAGTATGTGAGATGAATTTTATCTTTGCTTGCATAAAAATGCTTTTAGAATCTTTTCCCAAACATGCTCAATGCTTGTCATCTAACTTTATTTTTTTTAAAAAAAAAAAATGTTTTGCAATGGCTATTGCTAGATTAGCTTTAAACGAAGGGCAAGAAGTTTTACAGAAGATCTAGATTCTGAGGATGGTAAGAAAGTCAATGGAGTATGTTTTGATTTTGAAGTACTTTCATGTATGTTGATGTGCATTATTGATTAATTAACTTGGCCTTTTTTCCTTGGCAAAGAGATGGTAGAAATACCTGGTGAACAAAACTGAGATTGAGTGGAAGCTAGGAAGGTTAGATATTATTGCTTAAGCAGTTCAGCAGGAGGCTAACCCTACAGAGTCCTATGTGAAGAGATTAGGAAATCAAACAAGACAAGCAAGTACCACATGAGTTTCAATCTACAAGTACAACCCATTAATATACATTATACAAAGCTACCAAACCTGATCTGGTATCTACTATTCCAACCCTTATGACAGGCAATGGCTTCCTCTCTGTTTAACAGTCACTTTGAAACACAGAAGATCAACAGCCCACCGAATCTACCAAGGTCCCGTACGTGTCCTTCTCAGACACTGTCTTTTACCTCCCCATGCCCCCTTAAGTGTCACCAAAGCCTGCCCAAGTTAAAAACATACAACAAAAACACAATTATTTGGCCATAAATTGGTTGTTTTCTCTCTCTCTCTCTTTATTAATGCGTAAATCTCCCTCTCCCTGCCTGTATTGAACTACAGAGCTGAAGAAATAAATTCAAAGTCTTAAAATGACGTGAGTGAGTTAGACGGGAATGAACTCTGTACCTGATTATTATTTTGCATTTCCATAAATTTAGCCTGCATTAACAGAAACATGGATGGTCAAAATCGAGCAAAATGGATGTGGCTTTAAAATTTAAATGACAACAGACTCGCGCGCGCGCACCTGCTTTCTTTTTAGTTCTCGGTTCAAATCCTTGAGTTTCTGGACTTCAGCTTCCAGTTCTAGAGTATAGGCCTGCCATTCCCAAAAGAAGACAAAAAGAATTACTGCGCATTTAATTTATGGAGGAGACGAAGCAGAGTGTCACAGTTTAAAATTGAACTGCAAAAATGCTTAAGGAATAAGAAAAATGAGTCTTCGTTAAAAAGTAAGCAAGCAGGGAATTGTACCATGGTTATTTTATAATATAATTTTACTTTGCAATTAATTTTTTTTCTTCAGAGTTTAACCTTGTTATTGATTCTCAAAAAATCTAAGTGAAGAGCATTAGTATCCTAAAGTAATTTTTCCAGTGATATCCAATCTTGTACCATTTACCTTTAAGTTAGTTTCTAAATTAATTTTTTAACACTTATTTTCCGTGGTTTTAGCACCCGTCTTCTTATTTTTACTCCTCATTTTTAAAGGTCAAATTATTGCTCCTATTTAATTTTTTTGTCACTCATCTCCCATTTCATGTAACTAAATGAACCTCAAAATATTTTTTAAGAAGTTAAGGTTTGAACATATTTCAAGGCGCCGCATGAATCTTAAACCTTCCTAGGTTAAACTTAAACCTCCATTCTCATATTTTAAAAAGGACTATAATTGATACAAGGTCATTGACTACTATGGAGCCCTTATTTTTATTTTTTTTAGGGGGAAAGAACATACTCAATAGCTATATAATTATATTCGTCCCAAAAAAAATAAAAATGCTCGAGAACTAATCTTAACTGAAACAAAATTTCATCCTTTTGTTTTCTGTACAGCATAATATACATTTCCCGGATTTCTAGTCTGCAAGGCGGAAACGAGAACACTGACCTGCTTGCGAGCCCGAGACCTGGCAGCCGATTCTCTGTTCTTAATCATCCTCCTCTGTCTCCGCTCCACCACTTTCTCTATCGCACCGCACTTCCTCGGCCTGTTAATCACATACGGCAACGGCGAACGCAGCGACACATCCCCATTACTCCTCGCCACACCCTCCGCCGGCGGCGATATCTGACCCGTCGGAGACCCCGCTACCGTCACACCACCTCCCTGAACCCCCATCATCCCTCCTCCCCTCCCATCAAGCTGAGTATTATTCATCAAATGCATCGGAGCAGCAGTAGCAGCAGCCGCCGCCGCCGCCGCCGCAGCAAAGGTCACATTCGCCGGCTTGGGGAAAAGCGGTGGCTGCGCATGGTTAGTAGCTTTAGTGCTTACCCGTAATGACAGTGTGGGAGGTTGTTTGGAAACAGGATTGTTGCTATTCACCATCGGATTAGTATTACCCAAGTTCCCATTTGGCTGCTGCTGAAACCCAAGCATTAAACCAGCGTTGTCGTTATTGAACCATAGATGGCTGTTGTTGTTATTGCTGCTCTGAGCTGGTCTTCCCATTTGAAGAGGCACATTATTGTCCTCTCTCACAACACCTGCTCTCACTAAGAATTCCTCTAATGTCATTTCACCCAAAGTCTGTTGCCTCTGAGGCATAGGAGCAGCAACAGTAACCCCACCACCACCAACATCTTTCGTGCTCATGTTAACCCCACCGCTGTCTTTCATCATCAAGTCCCTCCAAACCTCATCAACAGTTTTTTGACTAAGTGTTCTTGGCAAAGTAAGTGACCCTTGTCTCTGCAAATTACTATTAGGGTTACTGTAATAATAGCTGTTGTTGTTGGTGGTGGTGGTGTTGGTGTTGGTGTTTTTGGTACCTTCTCCTGCATTATTAGCTGAAGATGAAATAGCCAGTGATTGAGTCTCTTCAGCTGTCCATATGTTCTTCAAGAGTTCATCCATGTTCATTGAGCCAAAGTCCTTTCCAAGCCCACCTATTGTGTTCTGAAACTCGTCAAAAGTGAGGGAGTATATTGAAGGTTGGCTCAAGAGTGTGAGATTTGCAGGCTGCGGCTTGCTTCCATTGCTAGTGTTTGTATCCTCGTAGCACTTGAAGTTCATGTTTGATCTCATCTTCTTCTTCTTTTGAAATTTCGAATAATCAATACCTTCTTCGAGTTGACGCAAGCTAGTGGCTTTACTTAAGCAAACTCTTTCCTTGCATAGCAATCCTAGTACTGAACTAATTAAACTAATACTAGTAGCGATGAGTAGATCATGTGGTGTTTTCAGCTGCTGCTTTCTTTTCTGTTGGCTGGCTCCCCCGTGGATTCAGATCTAAACCAATCGATTCATTCAACAAGTTACATGAGAATTGAACAGATTACAGAGAGACAGCTTCCGATGATGTCTCTTTTCTCATTATGATGAACCTAAGATCAAAGTAGATTGCCAGAGACTGTTCCCCATGTTAAATGGAACTGTATGCTTATATCAAAAGCTGATAGAACAAGCAAAAAAATTGAATAAAAGGATAATTTCGTTTGCAATCTTGCAGGAGTGCGATTTAGAACCAGCCACTGGCTGCGAAAAAAAAACAAGGGAACTGGGAAAGCATTTCATACAGACTCAATAATGGAGCTTGATCTTCCAAAGTCATTTATTGCGCTTTTCAGTACAATATCCAATATTATGAATGCAGACAAGGACGATGACAAGGCCCAAAATCCCATCATACAGGTAATCACTGCCCAATAATCTCAACTTGGATAAATTAATTCCTACATTGTATAATTCCTTCAGCTTCAACTCCCAAAATTTAAGTACTAATTCATAAAGTTTAGGCTATAGAATAATACAAAATTAAGTCTTTACTCCCAAACAATAAAGCCGCTTTTAGAATTTCATCCAAACAACCAAACATATATTATGCTCTTTTGAGATTACTTTTAACTGAAACTGAAATTTCCATTTTCTAATGCATCAGTAACACATATCTTCATTTCTTTCTTTTTCTCCTTTTCTAAAACTACACACAGCTAATTATGGGAACTTCCTTGTTCCCTTCACCACCTACAGCTACAGCCAACATAAAACCCGCCGAGGCCAAGTAGGGCTCAACTTTTGGTGAAGAAGAAATTTGAAAAAGAAAGCAGCATCCAGCTCAATTTAATCCCCAGAAAAGGCATCAGAAAAAATTAATAAAACGAGGATAAATAGCGTAAAACAAGAGAGACAAGAGGGAAATAAGGTCTTTTTTTTCCCTGTAGTAAAAGAATTACCTTTTTCTTCTTAAAATTATTTTCTGTTCTTCCGTGGAGTGAGTCGAACTCGAAGGAGTGTCGTGTGGAAACGAACTTCGAGGGAGGAAGACGGTGGAGGCGACAAGTGTCTTGAGCCTCTCTGACACGAGGCGGCCATTTAAGCAGAGAGAGCTAGGGACCGGAGGTGGGAGAATTTTGTATTTTTGTGGCACTTTATGGATTGATTAAAATATTAGATGATAACCAGATAGATCTGGAAACGTGGGCCAATCAGAGAGGAGTTGAACTTCTAATGTGACATTGAGCCAATAAGAGTGAGAAAGGTGGAACGATCTCCACCGCTAGATTGTACTTTCCGACAAAGTTTTCGCTGGTGATCCGTTTTTTTTTAAATCCGTTTTCTCATCGATGAAAGTGAAGCCAATAGTTCTTTTATGGGGCCAAATGCCAATCTCTTATCACCTAATAATATATATTATCGTTTTGAAATACTCAGCAATTAATGAATAACATATTGTGATCGTTCGTTTTTTCCCCGTAAATTTGATACTGTGTATTATGTTGAACAACGGACAGACCACATCAGATATTCAGATTTGAGTCTAACCTATGGCGTGGTCTGTTTTTTCACTATGGCTGAATCTGGCAACATGTGGTCTTGGTTTGGGCAAACGGGATTGTTTGGGAATAACTTTAGAAAGTGATTGTGTGTAATTCGAGATAAGTATGTAAGATGAGTTCTGTTTCGGTTTGTATAAAAATACTTCTAAAAGTTGTTCTCAAACATACTCCTTACCAGCATCAAATTGGATCAGATCCAATTCAATTTGTGACCTCAATTTTCTTTTTCCCATTTCCTTTATGGATGGGAAGCAATATTTCGACATAATAGATATAAATAATTGAGACAATAAAAATGCAACGATTAAAAAGTAACATCCAAATTATAAAATGATAAAGTATATCTAGACCACGTCAAACCAAAGCAAGTGATCTAACCGCTAAGTTCATAACGTAGTTCAACCTAAGCAATCAGTTTGGTTTGATTTTATTACATTACCTATTTAAATCTGGGAATAGCTTTTTTAAATGATTTTACGCAATCCGAGGTAAGTATGTGAGAGAAGTTTTGTCTCAACTTACGTAAAAGTGTTTTTAAGTGATTGCCAAACAAGCCCTAAATGCATGTTTGTTTGGGTAACAAAACCTTGGTTTTGAAGGAAAACCAAGGTTTTGAAAAGGTTGTTGACGAACATGTCTAGAAAATGTAGAATAGCTTCTGGGCCCAAAACCATGATTTCAGAAGTGATAGACAAACATACTCAGATTCTCTAGAATAGTTTTTAACTCTTAAAACCATGGTTTGAGGGTGGAAACCATGGTTTTCCAAAAAACTATTCTTTCCACCTTTTTCAGAAGCTATTCTCTATAATATATTCTCCAAAATAACTTTTACGCAAACCGAAATAAAATCTATTCTTAAAATCTAAATCCAAACATGCTCTAAAATTATGTTTGACAATCACTTCTAAGAAGCACTTTTACACAAGTCGATATAAAATTCCCTCACATACTCATTTCGATTGCACTTTCACACAAGCCATTCTTTTCAGCTTTTTCAGAAGCTATTCTCCAGAATCTATTCTCCAAAAGCTATTTTACGCAATCCGAAACAGAATCTATTCTCCACAGTATTTACAAAACATGCTTTAAGAACAACTAGTTTTCCACGCACCCAACTAAACAGTTATCACAGTGCGTAAAGGACAAGGCCAAGATAAAAGGTTCATTGACATTTGACCATTTCGTGTAATGTGTGTGTGTGTGTATATATAATGGGGTCCCATATGCTTGCCATGAAAGTCATGGACGTGATGTTCTAAGAAGTGGGAGCACGTGAAGCTGCAAAAGTTTCTCTGCCCAGCACTGACTACGGGCAAGCAATATCTCGCGTATGATTATTATATGTGATTCCAGCTGGAATCTATTTCGTATGACGTTCAAGAATATTTAATAGCTAAGTAAACACTGAAAAACACAGATAATCTACTTTGGAAATTGACATCATATTTACCAACATCTCATAATCACTTATAAAATCACTTTTATATAAATTCGAAACAAAATTTCTCTCACATATTTATTTTAAATTATGTACAATCACTTTTTAAAAGCTAATCCTAATAAGCTCTAAACTATATTATCCTTTAGCGAATGAGTTGGTTTTCATGAATTATTTATATGAAATTCGCAATTGATGATTTGTGATTTTAATAGCATCATTCACAGCTTAGTGGGATTGATTTGAACTTTTGTTTTTCTCAATATTAGATGTTGGAATCACATAAAATCGGTTGTGAAATTCTAGTAAATCACTCATAAAACTACGTAGATAACTTTGAAGTGGGGTTGAGGAGCCGCAAGGGCATAGCTCTATGTTCAAGCGGGTTACTTGAAATAATTCACAATGCTAACTATATGCGATTTTAAAAATCTCATTCATTCGTCGTAAGATCAACTTGACCCTCTTTTTTTCCATCTGGGATGCCCAGAAAATAAACCATTTATGAAAGTGGTGAACCCACTAAAAATAATGACATTGTTTCTCAATGATCCCTCAACAAAGTTCCAATAATTACTCACCACGATATGACATTCTTAGAAAGCAACAAGGCTCTGTTCTATTTTGATACTCCGTATCATATTAGCAATTCTTCTCAAAATGAAAGAAAAATATGATCAAGAAGTGCTCTGTCTCAAGAATTTTCAACGGAAGGGAGTCCCTCCAATATTCCATTCCCTCTAAAAGTGAATGTCTTTAAGTAAAACACCCTTAGTTACTTTTTTTTTTTTAATAATGTAGTAATATGAAACTCTCCCATTCCGCTTAAACTCCCCCTCCAATCAACTACCTCTCAATTTTGAGGCTCTTCCTAGATTTTTTTTCCATTTTATTCGGATCATATATTAGATTATACATAAAATGAATGATATTTTGATATTTTATGAGCAATAAAATTTATGTTCTCAATTTTTTATGATTTTTTCAATGATAGACACTCTATAACTGAAAATGTGACTAATGTCTTTCCCTCTGTCGAACCAAACACAGTCTAATAGTGAGAAAAATACAATGACATGTTTGCATTAGTATTGAAAAATTATATTTACGTAAATTGAGATAAAAGTTATCTCACGTATCTATCTCATAAAACGTAAATCATGTTAGCAAAGTAACTTATACCGTTAATTAAAACAGCCACATGACACCGCAGGGGAGGGGAGCTGTTAAGTTGTGGCGGGGGTTTCAATTAGTAAAAGGTTGGAATTGATGCAAGTTGAATGTGAATTCACGTGGTGTATGGCAAAAGCCAACTGAGGGAATCAAATCTGAAGAAAGTGCTCAGAGCAAATAAAAGAGAAGCAGTAGTCCTCATGGAAGATATGGCTGAGGTGGCTGTACTCCTATTCCCCCCGCGAATATGCTGCTTCTGGTTTTGGCCGCCCACTCACTTCCTCCTCCTTCCTGAGCTGAAAAGGACTTCGATGAATCGGAGTATGATCAGTGGACTTAGTCTGAGATTACATGATTCTAAAACAAGAGCTTTCAAAGGCTTCCAGGAGGAAGGGAGAGATTAATTTGGACGAGACGGCGAATCTCTATTGCAAATTAACTCA
>QFDD01002032.1:0-29128 GCA_006871305.1 Vachellia collinsii | reverse complement strand
ACATAATAAACATATTTTAAATTTATGATTTTGGTTTATTATTTGTTGCAAAAACTTAAGATGATGATGATGATGATGTTACAGATGAAATACTTCATATTTTTTATCTCACCAAAGCAAAGCCTTCTGAGCCTATTCCTAGTGAAGCTTGGTCAAATGCAAATATTCTTAAAATTGAAGATAGCGATAATAATTGATGATGAAAGAAGCTTATATTATATGATTTGTGAACTTAAGTTTAAGACTTTTAGAGTGTTTATTATTTTTGATATAGTTATTTAGATATGATTTTATATGTTTTTGAGTAAGAAAATTGTATTGTATTAAAAGTAGTGTTTTCTGGAGAAAAAAAATAAAGAGTGAACAGTGCAGGCCCGCGGCCCTACCTCTCGCGGGCCGGGCCTGCACAAAAATTGCTTTTTGGGAACTAGGGCCTAAACAGGCCGGCCCGTTTAGGCCCTAGGCCCTATAGGGCCGGCCCTATTTACCAGCTCTATACAAAGGAGACTGAGTGTTTAAGAAAAGTGATTGTGCGAATTATTGATCCATGTGACTTTTTATGAGTATTATGATATATTTATGATGATGTGGGTATATATATATTTGATGAAAAATAAAGAGAGAATTACGATGAGGTCCCGTGTAAGGAATTTTATAATTAAATAGTCCCATGAAATTGTGTATTTACTGTTAAGTCCTGTTAATAACTCCACACACTAAGATGGAGTTGTTGGTTACAATTTCATCTTAGTATATTAACAACTCCACGAGACTTAAAAATAATGATGCGATTTTGTGGGACTATTTAATCATAAAATTCCTTACATGGGACCTTATCAACATTATTCCAAAAATAAATGGAGATAACGGTTGGAATTGTTTGGAAAAATCGAGTTTAAGTTATGAAAAATAGTTTTATAGGCCATAAATTCTGGATCTCTCGATGGCACCGCTAGTATGCCTTTTGAGTTAATTTGTTGGTTGTTGAGACTTTTGTCTCACCATGTGGTTAACATTTTACAAGTGATAGCTCCCGTGCAAAGACTGTTGGGAAGGCTCCGAAGGCTTAGGTTGTGCTATAATTTTTATAAAGGGAATTACTATAAAATCCCATGTGAAATAATTAATATAAAAAAGGTCCCATTGACAACTCAAGCAGCCACCATTGACAACTGAAGTAGCTCTCATTGACAACTTATTGGGATCTTTCTGATATTAATTCTCTTGTATAGGACTTTATAGTAATTCCCCCATTTTTATATAGTCTCCTCCTGGGTTATACGTACTGCATTGATGTATATTACCATCATTATATGACTCATTTTGTTACAACTTTAATTGAGATCCTTATATTCGTACTTTTGATGAATTGTCATGAGAGGGCCAGAGGCCTCTCCTAGATATGTGTGCAATATTTTGGTGGATCCACTATGTTAAAGTAAGACTAATGATTCGATATCAATTGTTGTTTCTTTGTTTGTGAAGGGTTATATCCTTTTAGTTAACATATTTCAATAAGCTATGAATTTTATGGTTATAGTTGATTATTAAAGGGTTGTTTACTTGAGTTAGGTAACCAACATAAAACGGTCGCTGTTACAACCCGCTTTAACTGTATTTTGTGGAAAGGGAGGGTGAGATTCGAAAATCTCCATAGAAACCATAGTTTACCATATAGTCATATATATAATTCACAACATACAAAAACAAGCCACATATTTATACGGGTATCATTTCACAGAACACTTTACTCCTTCAGAGGGTTCACATAACACCTCACACCTTCGGAGGGTGGCCCTAAGGAAGCTATCCCTTAGGACTTTAAACATAACACCCCTGCACCTTCGAAGGGGGCCCAAGGTACTTCATCACTGTACGTATAACAAATATGACACAAACAAGCATGTAGAATAAAATACATCAGAATAAGATAAAGAGGGTTTCTACCTGTCTCCCTTCGCTTACCGTTGCCTTCCTTGGTATTCCTTTTTACAGTCTTCCTCCCGATGCTCAAGCGGATGTCAAATCCTAAAAAAATATACACTATAATAATACATTAATTATACGCTTATCGAGTTTCATTTAACTCCTCTTTCTCTTCTAACCTCATTTCTACCCCTTTACATTATTTTTCTTTCTTTGGCTTTTGAAATTTGCAATTACTTAGAAAAATCATAACTTGTTCCATAAAATTTCAAATACAACAATTTAAACTTCTATTTGAAACTCTCTATATCCACTTTCAAGAAAAATTACCATTCCTTAATTTTAGTCAACCAATATTCTCAAATTAATACTCAATAGTTGCTGCTTGATAAGCAACTTTTCTAGTTTTCTAGATTTAAGAACCACACTTCATTAGTTCATAACTTACAATATACTTGTCCAAATAATGCATTTTATTATTTATTTAAAAGTACTATTTGCTTACAATATTTCATGATCAACAAATGTCACACCCGTTCTTTAACACTACCCAATCTAAATCCATCTAGGCAAAATAGTCCTACCTTTCAGTAAAATATCTTTTGTCCACATTTGTTAGAATGAGATTTTTCAAAAAGTTTTAAACTTTTTAATACAACTTTTATATAAAGCTGTCATTCCCAATTGGATCTAAAGAACCAGGTTAGAACCTGGAGTTCTACTCATTAGCTATAGTTTAAAAACAATTTTTCCTTTAAAACTATTCCCCAAGTCCATTTATTTATGATAATTCTTTAAAAACCTTGGTTACCTGTCATGAATAACACTTACCTGTATTTTGTGAGGAGACATTCCCCTCACAACTATATTCATTTTCATATCTTATTAAATACATGATTTATACAATTATACACATAACCAATAAGCCATTCATGCTTATATCAAAATAAATTTTTAACTACTGATTCAAAACCAAAAAATTATACATAAAAAATTATACAATAAAAAACAAAAATAGTAATAAATATTACGATAATTAAATAGAGAGAAAATTGACTTGCCATAGAAGGTTTCCAAGAAAGAAAATGCAAATTTGGTCCTTAAATTTCATATAAGGTTTCATTTTGATCCTCTAATTTTATAACAAGACATTTTTGTTCTCTAACCTTAAACATCAGTAGTTTCATTAACAAAATAAGAACACCGTCATTAAAATTTTAAATGTTGACAAAATATTCACAAATACTAACAAACTAAGTTTAATTATCAAAAATAAAAATGATTGTCATTGAAAGCATCATTTGCAACTACCTGTATTAGATTAGAAGACTAAAAAGATACTTTATACTATCTCTGGTCATTAATATAAATGCCATTTAATTTTTTTTTTTGAGATTGAGAAAATTAATCAACTGGTGTGTGTGTATCTCTGTTTTTTTTAAATTAATTTTCCTGACTAATTTATTGATGTACATAAGTATTTCAAAATATATGTTATAATTAAGTAATTCATTTAACTTTTTTCTTAAATACAAAAAATCTGACTTTTATATTATGGACGAGGGGTGGTAATATTAAGGGATTGAACTAAAACTTTGTTTAAAGTTAGAGAACCAAATGTTTTTTTAGCTAATATATTTTAGGATAATTTAATAGAGAGAAAATTGGCATGTCATAAAAAAGTTTGAATTGTATGACATAATTTTATCAACAAAACATAGTGCTAAGCTGTCATCGATTTCTGTTATTAATGCATTGACTTTTGTCATCAATCTTCTGAAATATCCAAGCTGTGGTTGAAAAGCCAGACCCACTGTCCAAAAGAAGTTTTCCACTATTCGATCCGTTATTGCAAAAGTCATGTTTTCTCCCAGCCCAATTCTTTTCCACCACCTTTATGATTTAACAAAAAAAAACCCACAAAATATTGAATTAGTGGTAATATGCTGATTTTCTAAAGAAAAAAGTAAAAAAAAAAAAAAATTCAACTCATTAGACGAAAAATTCACAGCAGGACAAGAAACTATACTACAAAATTTCCCGCCAATATTGTAAGATTTAGTATAGAAAAATAATACTACCTGCGGTTTTCTTAATAAGATGAAAATAACTAAATTAGACAAAAAATTGGTTAAAAGCAATAAGTATGTAACAATGCTACTTATCTATGAAGACAAAGTGAGTTAAAGAGTGTGGGTAATTAGTATAATGAGATTAGTGAATGATTAATAGAAAATATGAAAATTTTTAGACAAACTATTGTGTTTCTTGTGAATAGGAACAAGTCTTCCTTAAAAAAGGTTATCTTGTCGGCAAAAAAAAATATATATATATATATATATATTCTCTTAAATTTAGGACAAGAGCGATTGTATCTTTCTATGATTATTTTTACCTTGATGTATGTTTCAATTCTTCTTGGCGCTGGAATTGCACTATATTGAAATCCAATTTTGCCAACGTCAACCAAAAAGGGCTTACATCATTAGTCTGTCTTCTATGGTAGACATCAATGAACCACCGAGCTTCCAATCTTGATGTCCTCCAATGTAGTGGAAGCTCCAAAAGAATGATTAACCAGTAATCAAATAGTAGCTAAAGACAATTTAAGGGTCTGAAAGCTGAAAGGAAAGGAAAGAAAGAGTAAAAATACTATTCTGTCAAATATAAAAAAAGTAAGGGTTAAATGGTAATTTTAAAAAAGTAAGGGATTAAAATGTCATTTTAAAAATTCAAGAACCTAAGTGTTATTTTAAAAATGGGACCAAAGTGAAAATTTTGAAATTCGAGAGACCAAATTGCCATTTTTGAAATTTAAGAGTATTTTGGTAAATAAGGAAAAATCAAAGGGCATTTTGGTCAAAGTTTGACCAAAATATCAGAAAATTTTTTAGGACACTATCAAATAAAGAAAAAAATCATTGATAAGTAATTGAGGTTTTTTTTTTTAAGTTAAAATGACCAAAATAACCTTCACAGGAATTTTAAAAGTCATTTAATTTTTGGATCTTTAATAAATAATTAGTCAAAAATAATTATTTAAAATACCTAGAGGCCTCATATATCTGATCCCAGAGTAAGGAAAAATAACTTGGAAATTCTAGTATTTTATAAATTGTTTCCAAGAGAAAGTCATAAACAATTTCCCCGACCGGAAAGAAAATAGCCAGAAAAACCCTGAATTAGGGTTTTCTTGAAAAATTAATTAAAGACATTCTAGAAAATTAGGGAAATAAAAATCATGGGAGTATAAGATGAAATTAGGAAATTTTTAATGACTCTAAATCAGTCAAGTAAACAGGAAATTACCGAAAAGCATTTTCGGTGTCATAAAGCTACCTTATAAAAATCTAAAGTTTTCTAAAGGAAAAAAAGGGGGGTCCATATTTTTCCACTTGTAGTGATCTTATTCCAAGAGTAAAATAAGGTAAAAATATCATAAGACAAGTGGTAACATGTATTCAAGTGAATTTAATTTTATTAGACCAAGTGGGACCCACCTTCATTTAACACACATGCCACCTCCTTAATAGATATTTCAAGACACCATTTTTGGCATCTAAGAGTCGGCCCAGGTGGAAGAGAAGGAGAGGGAGAGAGTGGCATGAAGCTAAGGGAGCAAGGAGAGCCAAAATCATCAAGAGATCAAAGTAAACTTGTATCTCAACTATGAAACCTCCTCTATTTCATGCTTCCTATGCTTCCTCCTCAATCTTATGATGGTATTTATTATTTTTATGATGGAAAATTGCTGCTGGAACTTTGGATGATAGGGAGAGATAAGTGAGGAAGAGAGGGATTTAGAACATGTTATTGGTAGGAAACTACTCCATGCATGTTGTGGAGTTGATTGGTGTGTGTTTTGTGTTGATTAAGTCTATGAATTTTTGGAATCTTCAAACCCTAGGGGACATGCTGTCCAAATTTCTATAAGCATGGGAAATGATGTTTTTAAGCTCAATAATGCATGAGAAGACGCCTAGGAGCAAGATTATGCAATAATATAAGAAGAGGATTGAAATATCACAAAACCCATGTTTATATGAATTTTCGTTCAGACCTGGGTCATGGGGAAAGAATGTGATTTTGGTGATTTTGATGCTTCCATTAGATTTAAAATGCAAAATTATGTAGGGTAGAAGTGAGAAAATAAGTTTAGAAGTAATAGGATTGAAATTGGCAAAGTTAAGGGTTTTAGGACCCTTAAAATTCAAGAGATGTGTTGGGAGGTTTTTAAGTTGTTTAATGCATTAATAATAGATTTTTATTAATACCAAATGCATTATAGTATGTGTAGGAATTTAAATTGCAAAGGGAAGTCTCCAAAGAGCAAGAGGAAAGTCAAGAAAGTTAAGAGAAAAGCTAAGAAACCAAGATAGCAAAATTACTATCTTTTTCATTAATATTGTTCATGGTTGTTGTTGATGTATGATGCCATGTTGTATGCTAAATATGTGCTAATTGCTTTAATTTGTAACATGCCATAATTATGTGCACATTTATTTTAAATATTAGCATTTTGAGAATATGCATGGCTAGCTTATAATGGTATGACAATCATGCATGTTAATGCAACTGATAGTGAATTTTGCTGTAGGGATTTCTTTGAAATCTCACTCTCTCAAAATAAACTTCTCTAGGTCCAAGTACAAGTAAGGGCAAAGGCAAGGTTGTGGATGAGTAATGGAAGCTTGATTAGGCCAGAATATGATGACAAATTGTTATTTCATGTTGAATGTCTTTATGTGGATTTTTGGAATTTATGTAAAGTAAAGCTCTTCATATTTTGGTATGTGGATATATCACTAATTATGCATAAATGTGCTAAGTTTGTTAAGGAATGGTATTGAGTGAAATCATGTATTCTAAGATAAAAAGTAAACAAGTTAAATGCATGTAATGGATCCAACACCCATGCCAAACCTTTAACTTGATGCTGCAGGGAAAAATAGCACATGAAGCCCAATTAATCTAAAACTTTTCAGAAAAATAGTTCATATGGCAAGGTTTAAAATGAGACTAAGTTCATTTAATTTGGAAATTTTTACAAGATGTTATGACTTTCCAAAGTGGAAGGAAAAATCTGGAAAAATGGAAAATTACCATATAAACAGTGCAACTTAACAAATTAAACTGTATAAATTGGGTATGAAATTGGACAAATTTGTATTTTTCCTCTGTAGAGAATTTCATAAGCTTCACTTAGTGATTTGAACTACTCAATTTCAATTTTTTCTAAAATTAGTTATAATTTTTTAAAGTTGGCCAAAATTCCAAATTTAATCAAGTGAATAGTGACCAGTAAATAATAACTCAGTCCAAAATTTTCTAATTCACTTGTTTGGCTATTCCAATAATTTTAAAGGTATTTAAATGGTTCACTAAGGGTTTCAAATAAAGGTAAAGAGGAATAAATGAAGTGTTACACTTACACTTTTAATTCTCTATTATAATCACTTTTACATTTTAAAATTCAAGCATACTTTATGAGTATGTAATCATAGAATCATCTTTTAAGATTGACCAATCAATATTTTCTGTTGAATAAAACTAATGGTATTAATATTAAATGATTCAAAAACTGTATTTTTCTAAGCTTAAGACGCCAAACCAAAACTTTACGTAAACTTGTAGCACCGAACATATACTTTTACTCAAAAATAATGCTTGAGTTAGATTTGTTTATTTTATTTTTAGGTAAGCAGAATATTGAATTGTATAGGATGGGGAATACTGATGCCAATAGGAATAATGATAGTTATTTGAAGGAATTTGAAGCTACAAAATCTGATTGATTTCGTTTGCACTGGATCTGCCAGATTTTTGCTTATCTCACAGGAACAGCTGGTTTTGCTTTTCCTATATTCCACGAGGGACTTGACCAATCTCCTTTTGGCAAATCTGAAATCTCAACATTCGTCGTACGTACTCTTCAAATCTTATTGGTTGCTTTATTATCTAGGCCTAACGAAACCCACAAAGACAGCTTCGTCTTCTGCTGGAATTTACTTCACCTTCCTTTTGGTTCTTTAGCCATGTTTTATGACATGGCTTGTGGAGGCTTCTCCATTATTCCAAAGAGGGCTTACATTGGCATAATAATTCCCTTGGGTTGTGTGGCTGCCACATTATAATTTCGACTGTGTAGGATTCATATGAAGAAGGTGCATCCAGAGACGATGAGTCCTCAGGGCAGCAACCAGATTCCTTAATTAGGAATAAAAGTTAGTTCACATGTGCACTTATAGTTTTCCTCAATTTTGAATCAGATATCTAACGTTTTTTATTCAATTCTTTTTTTTTTAAGTTTTGTTGTATTTTCCGGCTCATAAAAAAATATGCTTTATCCAATTAGAGTATAGCATGTGGATTAAAGTATACGCAACACCGCCGAATCACATTTAAAGGTGCATAATGCAATTTTACCCTTGATATTGAAAATGGAACAATTATCACTTTTAAAGGTGATTGCCACTGTTCATCACCTTCATCTGCCTGGAAATGAATTTGGTGAGCTTTGGAATCCCTCAATGAGCCAGTTAAAGATCCGTGTAAGACACCATTTACCAAAGTTCTGTAGATTGGATTGCATATTTAATCTCAGGGAAAAAAAGTGTTGAACTTGTTACAAAAACGCCACCGCCATTTTTAAGGTCATTTTGCCTATTAGTCGACATAAAATACAGTTTTGAAGTTGTGTATTACTCAAAGGATATGCAGTTTTTGTATGTCAGATGCACTAATATGTGAATCTAAGCGACAAAATCAATTAAGCCGCAAGCGATTAATTCTTGAGTTTACCACATAACATTGAATTTTGTGCACCAACTTATTGACAGAGGCTCAAAACAACTGCGAAGCTGAAGAAAAGAAAAGGGCACTATCACTTAGAAGAAAATAATAATCCAAAAAGCAAATTCCAAAACCTAAAATGTGTAAAAACTCTAAATTTGCAAGAGGAATCTGATTTTCACCTCAAGACAATCGATACCCATATCCTGAAATTTTTAAGCTTGGCCGAACGAACCTATGAAGAGGGGGAGTCTAATGCCCCTAATTTTTACTCCACATTCTAAACCTTTTTCCTTTTTTTTCTAGATCATTAGATTCTACCAAAAATAAATGACATTTTGATGTCATATGAACAAAAAAAATTGGTCCAATTTCAATTTTCTATATAAATTTTTATAGTTGTAACTTGGTGTTTTGTTAATTCTATCATCTAAACCACTTGCTTCCATTCTTTGTTCCTTTGTTTCTTGCCATTATCCAGCAATTAAATGGCCATATATTCATCGAGATGTGAAACTTTGTTGAAAGAACCAACTTTAGACTTCCCTCTACTCATTTGCTATAATTTATAGTTCTTGGATTCTTAACACTTTTCTCTAAATATTCCATTCAAGATGCTACCTCTATGGATGAAGAGCTCTTGGTGAGGAGAATGTTTTATGAAACTCCCTAATTGTTTTCCAGTGTCCCCATTCGAAACGTCCAGCACTCAAAACGACACAGGTATTGAGTGCTAAGCAGTAACATTTTTTTTTAAAAAAAATCTTCCTTTCTCTCTCTGTTTTTTTTTTTTTTAAACTTCCCCTCCTCCTTACACAATAATAAGTGAAAGGTAAAATTATACATATGAAAAATCTAATGTTGTGACTCAAAAATAAGATTAAAGAATTTATGATCAAATCTCAAACCGAACTAACACATATATTAAAGATCAGAAATAATATTGTGTGAAAAAATTCATAGATTTATTATCCATTGATTAAGGAGAATATTTATGATTTAATATAAAAAATTAAAAAAAGTAACATATATATACGCATATCTATAATTAAATAATAAAATATTCATGTGGGATATGTTTACAAGGCAGATGGAAATCGGGTTGGCAAACTCAACAAATCTCTAATTGAGGTATGCCCTATTTAGAATTTGTAAATGGGGGTATTTTACCATATTTCCCCTATATTTTTTGAAGTTACCTCTTTTTTCTTTTTGGTGTTTTGCAAAGCCCATTCCCTTACTTGGTGACAGTGCACTAAATCACTACCAATATATTGACTGTATAAAAATCATTTTTCCCTGCAGCATCAACGGGGCATCTCATCTCAATATTAGAAAATTAAAAATTCAGTTGTCATTAACATAGAAACTTATGGGCACAAGCATGACTACTATTCCTAAAGCCAACATCTTCATTGCAACTAATGTTGCTCTAGATCGCAACAATTTATTGATGAGCACCTAAAGCAAATTTGGCAGCAATCGTTTGAGAGAAGGATGAGAAAGGGACTCCGTGAAGGAGAAAGTGATGAGCACTCCTGAACTCATCAGATCTAGAAGGTTTAGATGTGATCCCAAATGCATCACGATGAGCACCTAAAGCAAACCCATTCATTTGTTTATAATGGTAAAATGAAGCTCACTCTTCTCCAAAAATTTATTTCCCTTTCTTGGATGCCATGGGAGAAGATATCTTTGGTATATGTTCTTATCTTCAATTTCTTCTAGTTATTGGATCTGTTAAATTACAAATACACATATACAAACATAAAATCTGATAACGTCATACCAGCAAAATAATCAACAAGAATTTATTTGCTATGGACGCACTTGGCAACTTCCTATTAATGCTCTGCTAAAATCTGTTGGACTGGATTTTGAATCAGTATTCCAACAATAACAGAATATCAGCAACTCAAACGTATTATGCATATATTGTTAAGTAAAAAATGACTCATTGAATCAAAATGGGTCCAAACAACAGGCTGGAAAAGTAAGGACATAATGCTACTCTTAGTCTCAAGATCTTGAACGCTATGGGCATCTCCATGCGGGTACATGCACAGTGACATCCTTCCAACGTTCAGAGCAACTCCAACGAAGCTCTTGAATTCTGGGCACTTGGTAGCTTCTTTATTCATCTTTTTCCAAGTTTAACGTACCAATGAATTTATATGCCTTTGAGCATCAGCTTCAGAAGCCCCAGTTTCATTCATGTAGCAGTCAACTGATTTAGGTATATCACCCGTCTCCTTTTCACGCTAAAAAGAACAATAAAATTTGACAAGAAATTAATATCATATATATATATATATTTCATGAAATTCCCAAAATATATAGTTAATGAAATAAAATACATAGGATATTTTCAAAGTAATACCGTGCATGTTCCCAGATCATTGACAAGGCGTAAAATGATTGATGAAGAATGAATAAGGTCATAATATTCTTCCAAGGAGACTGAGTCTAGATGGCTTGAATTAGTAAGAACGAAATAAGCATGAATAAGAATGACAGGTGCTCCAATTGTAATCCACGCATTTTCTAAGTGCTCATGCAGTCTTGGTTTATAGCCACTACGGTACCATTTTGCCTCAGCCACTGAAAACAAAATTGAGAAAGAAACAATTAATATTATATATGTACTAAACCATAAATCAATGCATTGAATAAATCCAAGCATACCACTTTCTTAAGGTGTGGAATGGCGTTGTGTCCATTCTCTTTCAGAATGTCAAAAGCCACTTCACTGACAAAATTATAAAGTGCGAGGAAGCATATTTTCATGTATTCTGTAAGAGAATCGATGGCATTTATATCACATCTGCAAAATATTAATCAACACGTTAAGACAACTATACAAAAGGACATAAATTGAAGTTGAGTTAAGGTGGAAATTTACCCATAAAGTTTTTGCTCAGAAGCAATATTGCTCTGGAAGTTTTTTCAGCTTCAAGATTAATACATGTTATAATAGAGAAATATTGCCTCTCACCGTATAAAATGTAAACAATTAATATTAGTTTTTTAACTTGTTGGGGCAACATTGTTATTTTTTGAAATATCAATGTTAACATTGAACACAAAAAACTTCTAAGGTAACAAGGCTTCTTAATGAAAACTTTATGAACAAATTTACTCCTTAACTATTAAAGTATATATGTGACAAAAAGTTAATAAGTGCTGAACGGTCAATGACTTGTGTGAAAACTTCTAATTCTTCGAACTCGCCATAGACATCATAAACATCATCAATTGTAGTTATGAGCGCATTAACCTTTGTTCCCACTTCTCTATAATGTCCAAAGTGTGGTTCCACAGCAAATGCCACTGCCAAACGAAGTTCTCCACCATTCTGTCCCTTGCAAAGCTGAACTTTTCTCCAAGCCCAACACTTTTTCACCATCTTTACATTTGACACCCATGAAAAACTCTTAATAACCTTTTAAATTTACAACAGAAGGGGAAAGATTCGAAGTGTTAAAAAAAACGATGACTTTCTCACACACACACACACACACATGTACCTTGATGTCTGTTTCAAATCTTCTTGGTATTTGGCTTGTAAAATGTTGAAATCCAATTTAGCAAGCTCAAGCAAAGCAGGGCTCATATTCTGTCTTCTTTCATAATCATCGATGAACCATCAAGCTTCCAATCTCGAAATCCTCCAATGTAGGGGAAGATCTAGGGCATGATTTATTAAGACTGATGTTGCATTGTCTTCATTGTTTTGATTGACAAATTCTGAGAGAAGTTGAGCTAAACTCTCTAGCTTCATCCATTATTATTTCACCTTCCATTGAAAGAAATGAAGCTTCGTACAATGAAAGCATCCCCTTGATATCAATCAACAGGCCGAAACAAAAGTTCCCATTATTATCAAGAAACCCTTCAAATACCTTTGGAGAGACAACATGCAAATAAAACCATGCATGTTTAAATTGTATTAAAGACAAGTATATTCTTCACAAAACGTAGTAATTGAGGATCAAACATATATATACCTGATGACACATCATAGCCAAGTTATCTCAAGAGTCTGAATTCCAGAGCCATGTCATAGAAATTGTTCCTCTTTAATGGGTCCTTACTTTTGGAAACACGTTCTATGATGTTGCTTATTTCTTGGCCAAAATGATTATCCATTCCAAATCTTTGCAAGATATCAATAAATTCAAGCTGATCCATGGCATTTTCGAATTTCAAGAGCATTACTCTTACTTCTTTCAGCTTTTCACTTTCTTCTGTATACGATTTTTCCTGTAAAAGTTTCAAATTTGCTCATCGTTAACGAGTCATAAAGTGTATAAAACCTGTCTATATAATACCCGTAATGCAAGGTAATCATATATACTATGAAGAGGCAAGTCAATATGAATATTATACAAAAAAAAAAACATAAAATCACCTGTTCATGACTGGATATAATCATGATGCGAAATCGAAGGTTGGTGGTAATTTACTGATCGACGAGAAGTATTGCTTTGATCACAAGTGATAATGGAGGAAGCCTTGCATTGGATTACTACCAACCTTGCATTGGAGGAACTCAAGAGCTCTTTATGGGAGAAAGTGATGGAAGGGTTTTGTTTTTTAAGGGAGTGGTGTTTGAAACAAAGGTGAATTGACGAAGAGCCATTGACTTTGTTTGAGAGTAAAGAAAAAGCTGATACTTCACTAATTATTCTTCTTCTTTCCTCTTGCGATCGATGCTCTGTGGTTAAGTGGAAGGCATGGGTCTCCATTTATAATATATATAAATCTTATTTTATATTTGCTACAGAAATCTTTTAAGACATGCCATAAATATGCGCACATTTAATTACTATCATTACATAAGTCAGAAAGGGTGGGTATGAAAGTGACTTGTTTGGTTACTTTAACTGCAACGTTAATAACGTTACATTCTACGGGAAATTACACTGCAGTCCCAAGGAAGAGAAAAAAACACAATCAAGTCCCACAAAATCAACAAATTATAATGGGGTCCCATGGAACTTGAATTAGATTATTTGTAGAAGTGAAATTACCCTGTTGCCCTTTTTTAATTTGAACCACAACTGGAGAGAGGATGGGTTTTGTGCTTCAAACAAGACCCATCGACTTGTCCATCCACGCTCTGCTCTTCCGAAGCTCTTTGTTACAGCGCTGTCGTGATTGAGCTTGGGTCTCCACCTGTGGCCATCGTCAACTGTAGTGCAATCCTCCGTGACTGAGCTTGCGTCTCCACCTGTGGGCTGTCGTGATTGTGCTCGCATCTCCTCTGTGGTTTGTGGTAGTGTGATTTAGTTAGGCCTGAAGGAAGTAATCTTCATCTTGTCCATCCTCTGTGGCCGTCGTCAACTGGAGTGCTTCGCTTGACGGAAATCGAAGGAATGGCTTCTCTATTTTACCTGGTATGTTTACGTTGTTGTTCCATTTTGTAGTGTCTCCATGGAGGTTTAGCTTATTGCATTTCCTTGTCCTGTCCTTTTCCAATTCTTGTTAATGACTAGAATGTTTAAGTTATTATATGTAATTTGGATGTGCACAAGGAATAGATATCTGTCTCATATTCAGCACCATAACTAAAAATGATTTTATGAACTGGCATGAGAGGATAAGACTAAGTGGTAAATTGGCGATCCCTGTAACGATAAACATAGACAAAGCAAAAAATTACATAGAAATGAATGGAGAAATAAGAAAAAAAGAGGCATGGTTGAGATTATGCATAAAACTGCTTATTCTTTTTTTTCTTCATTTTTTAAAACCATTTAGTTTTGTTTTGACCTTTGAGAATCCCACGAGAAGTTTCCTGCTCCTGCACTATCTTCTTGCCTCACACATATGATTTACTTTAATTTCTCTTTACTACAACAATTGAGAAAATTAGATTGATTTCAAATCTCACTGTACAAAATTAACTTTATCAGGGATATCTTCAAAATGGATTAAAATTGTGTTTGGCTATCATATGATTTTATTTTTTTAAAAAATAATATAGCCATACGAAAGCCCCCATTATCCCTCTCATTTTCCTTGGACATATTCCAAAAACAGGCGACTATCCTAATTAGCTTTTATTTTGAATCAATTTATCTGCATTTTGTAGGATTTTTTTTTGTTTGCACAAGAATATAATTCTACATCGAAGAATGCAATTATGATGGTTTTATATGATATGCACCTTGTATTTGTATATGATGCGTATCTTTGGATAAGGAATCCATTTCTTCAAGTTCCTTATCCAAATGAAGATAATTATTTGTGTTCTTCATTTTGTAGTGATCTAGATAGCACACACTACATTGAAAGGTTTAAAAAATATGAGGCTGAAAAGTTCCATGATTTTTTTGCTTTCTCTGGTGTAATTCAGCATGTTGAAATTGTGAGATAAATTCTAACCGTTAAACTTAAGTCTTCTCGGATTTTAAGCATGATGTATGTGCTACTTCTTGATGATTAGTTGTTCGTACTTACTATAAAGAGTTCAGTTTGAATGTGTGTGCTTCTTGTTAAAAAGTGTGAAATCCAAAATATTCAGTCCACAATTTGTCTGAAGTCCATGCAATCTTTGATTTGTGATTCTTAAAGCTACAGCTGATATAGCCCTTTCTATACAAAGAATGTCTTCTCCCAAGTTTATTTAGAATCCAATTATGAAAAAAAAACCATTACGAAATCAATTTGCTAAAGAAATTTGCATCCTCATTTCTTCCTACCGTCACAATGAGCTTCTTACCCACCTCCCAATGGAGGGTATATGGGAAAAATGTATAACCCATTTTAATTCTATTTATTTGTTTTAATGCTACGGTTTGTGATATTCCAATCATTGGATATGTAGACCCGTTCTATCATTCTTCTTACCCATCCTATAATTCCTCATTGGTTCCTCCCTATCCCTCTAGCTAGCTAACCAGATGACCATGGTTGACCTGGCTTACAAACCAAAAAAAAAAAAATCATGTCACTTTTTTTTTATCTCCCCCTCAATGAAAATTGTTCATGTTTTGTTATGCCACGTCCTTGTTATACATACTCATTGGATATGTAGACACGTTGGTGATTCGATTTAACATTCGTTGGCTTCATTTAGCAGCCACATTTTTTATTTTATCTATTATTATTCATAGTTGGGGAGATTAATTAAGATCCCATGTTGCAGGTTTAAAAAAAAGATTACTCAGTTCCATGAAGCTATTGAACCTGTATTGTAAAAGCTAACTGTGCTTTACAATATTGTATGAGGTTCTTCTTATTGCCACTCTTTGTAAATTGGTTGATTTTTTTTAGGAGAAAAAAATTCTGGCCTGTCCAAAATTTGGAATATGTAATTCACTATAAATCATTTTCCTTGACTTTCTTAGAGCTGCTTAACTTGTTTCTTACTTTTACTTTAATTCTATATTTTATGGCATATAATTCAGCCTGGAAATGCTGGCCATGGATGATAGTTATTCTTTTTCAGTTTCTGTTTGAAACTTAAATATTTAAATCTTTCTGTGAGCTCAAAACTACTTTATTTTATTTTTGCTTTACATGTCAATTAAGTTATCAATTGAATTACTTTATTTTAGAAAATTGGATGTAATTTATTTTTTTTGTTACCAATGTGATCGATTGATTCTGGTGATGACAGAGAAGGTAAAAGGAAAAATCTTAATTAATATTATTCTCATGCTGCTTTATATTATTCTCAAAGAACAACAAAGGGTGTCCTCTTGAAGATTTGCCGTTGACTTTGAAACAGTGAGGAAGAAGCATCTCCCAGCTTTGTTTGCAGAACAGCCTGACTTGCATTAGAATTTGGTGAGTTAAATATGAGAGCCTATTATGAAGATTCTTTTAATCCTTAAATGGTAATAGTGCAAGATTTGTAGCCACTAAGCACCTTGTCACATTCATTGTAAACCAAGCAAGTAATAGATATGCTTACTTAAATATAGAAATGAGAATGAATTATCATCTTGATGGCCTCTATGCACATCTTTATTAATTAATTAATTTCAGTAATTCTCATTTTTCATGTGCCCAACTCTTGCTGTTTTTTGCTGAAATTTCTCTTGTTTGATTGTTCATGGGCTATACTTTTTGTCTACTTTTGGTTTCATACGGTGCAATTTTCATATATGGTATTAGTTGCTTTTGATTTTGGTTTCCTTTTTTCAAGTTAAATGACTCCTATATGGTATTACAGTCAAGTTTCAATTATTTTAGGTTTAGAAAAATCTTTACATGGGGAAACAGATGCAAAGTAGTAAAAAGATGGACAAGAGAGGGAAGAGTGAAGATAGACAATACTAGTCAAATTTTTTTGGTTTTTCACTATTTACAGTTGAATTTTGTAAGAAGAATCCCCGAAAATACAAGTCTTTTGGACAGGGGAATGAGGATCTGAGAAATGCTTGGTATGCCTTATCTGAGAGTGAAAGGAAGACATTTGACACAAGGGCAAAAGCATCAAGAGCTCCACCAAAGCAAAGAAAGTCTAATGTTCCTTTCCACACAAGATGTGTGCCAAACCAGTTTATTGAAGTGTGTAAGCATTTGAAGGGTAGAGATGAGCTAATGACAAGGTTGAGAAAGATAGGATTTGATAAATTGGTCAACCTGTCTTGCCACTCAATCCAAAGAGATTTGTGCAGCTAGTTAATTCGATCATTCGACACTTCAACGAAGAAGATATGTATTAGAGGGAAGACATTGATTGTGAAAGCTGAAGATGTGCACAAAATCATGGGCTTACCATGTAGTGGGGATGAAATAAAAGAAGGAAAGGTGAAAGATGAAGATGAAGTTTTGAAAGAATATAAGAGTGTTTATGGTCAATTGCCATACAAAACCTTAGCCTCACTGTTGAGTGAACCGAATCAAGATGAGAACTTTGAATTTCTATTTGTTCTATACACATTGGGAACCTTGTTGTGTCCTGGTTCAAGTATAGTGGTTAGTGACCGTATATTGAAGGTAATGGTGCAAAGAGAAAATGCATTGGCCAACTATAACTGGGCATCTTATGTCTTCAATGAACTTTGTAAGTCTATTGAAGACTATAAAAGAGCATTGACAAAAGCCAAGGTGAAGGGGAAGAAGAATGTGGGGGGTTGTCTATACTTTTTAATGGTAGCTATACTTGTCATTTTCTTTTTGATGTTTTATAAACTGATGTAGTAAATTTTTTTTGATTTTGTATAAATTGATGCAGATTTATTGTTTGCAACGTTTTCCTTTGGGCGAAGAAAATGCATCTAACTATGAGGCTGCACTTGGGTATTGGGATGACAGTAAGGTCCATGCAAGGGTGAAGAAGGAAAAGGAAAGCAGAGAAGGCATATCACATATGCCAAATCAGATTTCAGAATCTGATTTCACTCATCCAGTATGATAAGCATAGCAGCCTTAATGTGATAGTTTTTTTTTGCTATTTATACATTAATGCATAAAACTGTTTTTTTCCTGTGTTTTCAGGAAATAAGAAGAACATATAAGCATTTGGTGTCAATGATTGGAGAGGAGTTGATGGGCCTTCAGTTAAGATTGATGGGAACAAGTACAAATACAAATGATGATGATGAAATAAAAGAAGATGAAGAAGATGTGGAAGAAGAGAAACAATCTGAACAAGATCAGGAGGAGGAGAAAAAAGAAAATGATTCATAAGCTGATGAGGAAGAGGACAAGATAGAATATTTATCGCAAGATGATGGGAGGGAGGAGGAGGAAGATGACCAAAATAAGCAAGGGCAAACGTACGTGAGGAGGTCTACTAGGACAAGAAGGCCAGCTATTGTTTCTCCATGGGTGATAACCAAAACCAAAGCTGGAAAAAAGAGAAGAGTTGATCAAAGGGAAACCTTATATCAATGGTGCACGACTAGGTGTAGGGAAGATGAGGGCAATGAGTAAGTTTATGAAATTGTTAATTGGTGCAAATATTGGGTATGATGTACTTTATTCTAATTTGTTGAATATGGTTTTTCATCAGGATAATTGTGGATATGTTTGGGTACCATCTAACCCAAGCTGAACTCTATTGTCTCCATGATAGAGCATGGATAAATAACAGGGTGAGACATGTATGTATTACCAAATGATTAAGTGATTTTATAAATTGGCTTTTTTTTCCAATAAACACAGGTAATGTCCATGATTGCACATACATTGGTGGGGGACCAACTAGAGAACCATGGTCAGGTCAAGCGACATATATTTTCTGCAGATTTCATGAGTAAAATGGTAGCAAATCCACTGACATGGTCATGTGAAGACCATAAAAAGAGATATTGCCACAATATCTTGGATATAACATTAGTGATGCTGAATATATTTTTGGTCCTGCACTTTATATGGACCATTGGTTCTGTTATGTGTTAGACACAAAAACCATGTGTTTCTATGCCCTTGACTCCTTGGTTGAACATACAACTAGGAAGGGTGATAAGAGGGGTAAGAGAAAAGGGGGTGATAGCTCAAAGGGTATATTAGCAAATCAATGTGTATGCACTCACTTTTTTAATATGTTGTCAATGCTGTTAGCTTTTTAATTCTTCCTCTACAGTTGCATTTTCCTGTTTTTTTATTTTATTGTACAGAGAGATTGCTTCGTTACAATAGTGGGGATGGTTAAGCTTCAATTGTTTGAGAGGAGGGCCCCAATGGACATGCCGGTTAATTGGACGAAAGTTCATGTCCAAACAAATACGTGAGTTAACAGTTGTATTTGTTTGTTGAATACTTTGCTTGTTTATGTAATCTCTTTCATTGATGCTTAGTTCTACACTTTCATTGCAGGGACTCTTGTGGGGTTGATGTCCTAACGTGGTTATAGATGTGGGATGGCACAACCTATGATGATGCTGGACACACCATGCCAAAATACTCACGAGATGAACTTCATCAAGTCAAGATTGGATGTCTTTGGTGGCTTGTAACCCATAGGAACAACGTTAATGTTGATAATGTACTCTACATGATAGGAAATAAGCAACAAAGGAAGAGGAAGAACTAGATTTATTTGTATTTAGTTGCAAGAACCTTTTTTAATTATGTATGTATTGACACATTGAGCAAGTAATATCATTTTGGTTGCACATAATTGCTCATTTTTAACATTAACAAGTAATTCTCGACAATTTACAATTTAAACATTAAATGTGTACTTAAAACTGAAGCAATTTAATTGACAATCCAATTACCAACATTGACAACCTCCCATATTGACAACTCGAGCACTATAGTTGACAACTCGAGCACCAGTATTGACAAGTAAGTGGTTGTCATGGACAACTCCCATATTGACAACTCGAGCACCATAATTGACAACCTAAGTGCAAGTGTTGACAACTTAGTGGCTGTCATTGACAACTGTCTCAATACATCGGGGGCAATTACTACATTCACAACTGAAGCACTACAATTGATAACTGAGCACCAGTATTGACAAGTAAGTGGCTGCCATTGACAACTCGAGCACTATAATTGACAACCCAAGTGAAAGTGTTGATAAGTTAGTGCCCATCATCAACAACTCTAAGATTGACAACTCGAAATACAGTTTTGAGAAGTTAGTACCCATCATTGACAACTGTCTCAGTTCATTAGGGCCAATGACCACATTCACAACTGAACCACTATAATTGACAATCTGAGCATGATCATTAACAAGTAAGTTTCTATTATTAACAACCCGAGAAGTAGCATTGACAAGTTGGTGCCTTTAATTGACAACTGGAGCACCACAATTGGATGACCTGAGCACAAAAAATGACAACACACTTAATTGACAAATTAAGTTATGCTAACATTGTTAAGTTTATATTGACAACTTAGAGTCCTTGATTACATGTAGCATAATTACATTGTTCATAATTACAAGTTGTATAACAAAAGCATAAGTACAGCAACATATCACTTTTTACATGTGCATAATTACAAGCACTTTAACAACCTAGCCAAAAAATTCATATGGGCTAAGGGCCCTATCTAATCAACTCATATATCCAGCTATATCTACTTCCAAAAAGAATGTTGCCCTTCATGTCTAATTAATACCACTTAAGTTCTATTTCCAAAAAGAATGGTTATCCATATTTGATTAGTTTGGATTTGGATTCTTGTATGTTTTCACAGTATGTCCAGCCTCATGGCATCTTCCACAATAATAAACCTGTTTGTTCTGTGTTTGAGATTCTATCCTTTTCCTCTTTGGCCTTCCTGCAGGCCTTTTAGTTGTTGGTGGATTCAGGAATGTTTCTGTCATCATCTGTGTCACTGTCAACTCATTGTAACATGGACAATCATGTGTTGCAACTGGCCTCATGCTGTCTGCATATATTTTTTCTTGCATTGACAGTTTATAACAATCATCCACAAACATGTACACACTACCATGAAGCAACTTGATCGCTGCACATGCATGTGCACTAGGTAATCCACTCATCTCCCATGCCAAGCAAGTACACTTGTGTGCAGCAAGATCTACATTCAACAATATTGCTTTATTTGAAACCATTGTTTGAACTTGAAATTGGTTATCTCCATAATATGTGATAACCATATTTGTAGCTTTATCTACTGATCGAACATGGTTTTGTCGCCTTCCGGTTCGATGCAAAATGATTACTCCTAAAGTAATGTAGTACAGTGAGCAACCAATCGTTCTTCTCGACGAGCGGTTTATTGGCTATCCTAGTCTAAATTGGTTATTAAAAACATTGTTGAGATTGAATTTGCAAAACAAGGGGGATTTAGTCTAAAGCTACAGAATGAAATGCTAAACTTGAGGTAAAATATTTTTTTTGTATTTTCTTCAATGATTGAAAGTAAAATTTGGATTAAAGAGGAATATAGTGAATAGACTCTCAGTGATGGAAACTTAACTATCGTTGCCTTGACTTAGTTATGGGAGATCAATCCTTCTGAGTTCAATTAATAAACCCTAAGCTACCACTTAGGTCCAATGGTTCAATTAATGCAAATTTGCTTGAATCCAAGTCAAACAACATTCATTAAAGCATTGTTCAGCGCAACTCAGAATGTAGAAAGAGTAATTAATGCTCATGCTTTTGAAGGATTGCAATCACAATCACAGAAATCTAATGCACAACTAATTACCAATAATCATTGATAACCTAGTAAACACAAGAATTCAAATCTGAAATTCATTAACTCTAATCTGAATGAACAACAACCAATCCAACTACATAGCCAAATCACAAATTTACAGATCTGTAAACTGAAGTTCATAGCAATAGAAATCTCTAGATCTAAAGATCTCTATAATATTCAAATACAAGATATGGCTAGTAATACTCCCCAATGAATCTTTGGCTCAAGTCTTGCTCTCCATCACCAAGAGGCTGAGGATCTAACCTCTCATGATTCCTTGGACGCAGCAGCCATCACTCCTACGCTCAGCCATCAGAAGAGGAAGTTGAAGATGGAAGTAGTGTAGCAGAAAGTGGTTGCAAGGTAAGAGAAGTGTGGAAGATGGAAAATGGAGGTGAAGTGTGTAGAAAATTGAAGAAAGGTCTGTAGAATGGAAAGAGAGTGCAGAGAACTCCTCTGGCTTCTGAATTTTCTCCCTCCAAAGTGCAGAATCCCCTCTGTTCGTGATTGTTCCCTCCTTGTAGATCCAGCTGCTGATCTCAACTCAAAACACACAGCATCAATTCCACGTGATCATGTCGCGACTTTATTTAAACTATGTCGCGACTTAAACAGCTAAATGTCGCGACTCTTGAGGTTGAAAGAGCTCCAGAAGTTATACACACAAGTCACAACCTAGGATCATTGAGTCGCGACACAAATTGTCTAGGGTCACTCCTCTCAGTCCTGAATTGCATCCTCTTCAGTTTCTTCTTCTATCACTTGAATATCTCCCCTGTGCATCTGCAAAAGAAGCAAAAGAATCTTGTTAAAGCACAAAGCACTAGAACTCAAAAGCATGTACAACTTGAGGCCACAATTCACTCAATTTTCCTTTTTGTGTTATTGTAAATGCAATGTGTGACCACAAAGATAAAAGGGTTCAATTTAACACAAAATAGGGCAATTAAACTCTCAAATACCCTGAAATTAAGTAAGAATACCATGTAAATATTAACATTTATCATCTACCATATCCATCAACTTTCCATCTATGTTAGGCCCAACACTATTTTTCCAATTTTTCAATGCTATTTTGCTTTTAAGCATTTTCTTGGCCAATTTTTCTCGGTGCTCATGTATGAAGGTAGACAAATTGTGCTTCCTCTCTTTCAAAATCCATAAATTAAATGACTCTGCAAGATTGGTTGTGATGTTATCCCATCTTTTAAAACAAACCTTGCTTTGAGCCTAACGATGCACATCTCCTTGATTCTCAACCCATTGAGCCAATTGTGGATTGAATGATCTTAGTTTTCCCATAGCAACAATATATTCCCCTTCATGTCTTGCATAAGCAATTGCATCAAGCAACTTGAGCGCATCCTCCTTGCTAACTCCTGATATCTGCCCCTTACCTCCATTAATCTTACTATATTCTACACTATAATTTTCTTTAACGTGCCTGTAGCAAAAAGCATGCTTATCACCACCAAAAACATGCTTAACAGCACCTATAATGGCAATGTTACGATCGGAGACAATTGCAACCTCAACTGCACTTGTTATGTCTTTGACATTATGAAGAAACCAAGCCCATTCATCATATGTCTCCCCACTAACTATTGCATATGCCAAGGGAAACAATTGATTATCCGCATTATACGCAGAAGCTGACAACAATGTTCCCTTATATGGACCAGTAAGGTGACATCCATCTATATACTATATGGCTCTACAACCTTCTACAAAGCCTTTTATTGAACATCCATAAGCAATGAATAACCACTCAAACCTGTTTTCATCTGATGCTTCCCATCAAGCTACCATGTGTGGATCACTTTCTATTAACCTTTTACATATCCATGGAATTACCATATAAGAAAATTCTGGGTGACCCTGTAATTGACTTAACGCTTTTACCCTGCCCCTATAAGCTTGACTATAGTCCAACCGCACACTGTACTCTCTATACAAATCACTTCTAATTTCACTTGCATTCTTGTCTATATTGGATGTCAAAGAGTCAATCATGATTGATGATGTCAAATCTGCCCTTGTCGAGTGACATACTTCTAAGTTATCTTGTGCATTATGGATGTGCTCATTTACGAAAGTTCTTACCGTTAGAAATTCAGTATCTTTTCCCATTGCATAAGCACCCATGTACCAAGGACATCCTTCGACCTTGCACTTAACTATGATCTTTTGCTGATTGTTCTTCACAAATTCATATATAAACTTGTGTGCAATGCTGTACTTGTATAGAGTTTGTCGAAGGACTACTGCACTAGGAAAAACTTGACCTTTACCAATAACCAAATCCCTCCATTTTGTAGAATTCATCTCTGGTATTGGTGTGGGCACCATTTCAACAGCACATGCTAATGATAGTGGCTCTTCATTAGCGAAGTTCCATGCAGAAATACACGATCCATCTGAACTTCGAACCAGGTTCTCTATCCTAAAGCCAATGACAATTCATGGTGTTAGTAATTACAAATCAGGATCATTTGAATGACAACTTACATGGCAACAAATGACAATAGTCAACAATAATTCAATAAATTGACACAACTTACACAAATTCATCCTCTCTCTCATCCTCCCTTGTTGGTTGTGTATTGTCGTTTCCATCTTCTCCAACATATATATGACCACTTTCTCCATTGAAACTAATGAAATGCTCTACCCCTTCATCATCTACCAAGTCCACAAATATACATGTACCATCCAAGCAAATTGTGAATTTCATAACCACACCATTACTTTCTTTTCCCACAATAGATGCTATAAGAAATCTCAATTCTTCAAATGTTGTGCCTTCCTTAATGATTTTTGTTCTCACACTACCTCCCACATACCGGATAACACCTTCTCCATTTACAAATTTTCCCCCAATATGAATGAAACATAGTATGTGCTTTCTAGACGTACTTGCCATCTTCACCAACACCCTGCATCAGACATTTATTACTGACAACTCAACCAGCCAAATTGACAACTTTTGAGGCTAATATTGACAACACATTTTTAGTTCACGTATTAGTTGTTATTAGCACAAAGAAGCTTATCATTAACAACTAAACCACTTATATTAACAACTATCAACACTTATATTGACAATACATTTTCAATTTACATAACAGTTGTTCTCAGCATAAAGAAGCTTTCTATTAACAACTAAACCAGCCCGATTAACAACTACTAAGACATGTGTTGACAACACATTTTCAACTCACGTAACAGAATTTCTAAAGACACAACAACTTCATCTTTTTCATTCATTCCTCCTGTATACACAGCAAAGCTAAACAGAAACAGAGCATAAGTTATTAGAACAGAGCATACTTCAAAACCCTAATCAACATACAATCAAACAACAACTTACATCGTAAAGATGACATACGGTTAAAAATGTTTATATACAACGATCTCCTATACACCCAAAAGCCTAAACTAATCAATTTTTAGACAACAATATAGACTTTTCAGACTTCATACAGAAAAAAAAAACATGGGAGTTGCCAACCTCCAAGCTTGCAAATCTACTAGGGAATGGTGCCTCCACCTTAATATGGTAGATGATCAATGAAGGAGATGATTTGCATGATCGACTATAGAAGATGATGGATGATGGAGCAGAGGAGAAAGCGCGCGAAAGAGAAGGGACAACGTTCTGGTTTTCATCTAATCAGATTATGTTTTATTTCAATAGTCAAAACAATAGAGGGCTTTTTAGTCATTTTGCTTCTACAAAAAATTACTTACTTCCCTTGGGACCTGGAAATGATTTCTTCATTTCTAAGAACTTGTTTGTAGTAAAATCTCTTCCTTAGGACTACAGTGTAATTTCCCCTACATTTTATTATTAATAAATTTGGGCTGTAGTGATTGATTTGCAGTAAAATGTTACTTCCTCGATCGTAGTACCCGAATCATTTTTGCAGAAACTTGAAGCAAAAGAGTGAAAATGAAATCTGAAAGTGTACTTTGTTGATTTTGGAAGCTTTTTTAATAATTTTAATTTTTAAAAGTTCATGAATGATCATATATATATTCTGGGAAAAAATAGAGATAATAGTTATCCTTCTCATTTCTCAGTTATTATTGGTGTTTCTTCCAACTTTGACAACAGCTTTTTTCTTAACGCTCCGACTCTAAAATATAATTTATATTATTTATGAGACTAAATTTTGGTTATAACTTTTTATTATTTATCTGTTTTATAATTTTATGAATTATCAAATGTTACACATATCTAATTTACAAAAGAGCAGTATGTTAGCCCGCAAAACTTGCGTCTTTGCTGGCAAGTGAGCCACAGTTGTAGCCAAAGTCGCGAGATATAACTGGGCATTTCGCACCAAAAAAAAAAAAAGAAGATCAGTATGTTATATCTTATTAAAGGATTTTTTTTGTGTTGTTTTTATCTGTTTTCCGCAAGTTTATATCGACACTAGTTTTTCCTTAGCTTATTCTTTATGAAAAGTTAAAGTCAGTTGCAATAGGCATAGTTAGCTTCAATAGTGCTATTATATAAATAATAAAGCCATCGTCACTTTCGTGAGTGGACAATTGTGGAGCCCATATCTGACTTATTCAGCACCGTCTTGCCTATCCTTTAGTTTTGGACAACATTATTATGATGCTGCTTTTGAAAGATGAGGAAGAACATTGCACCAAACTAATATGTCTTGAGGGGACGCTATTGCCACTTAAAAAACTCAATGATATCATTTTTCTTATATAGTTCAATAATTATTGGGTCCAATTGAAGGAGAAAAATTATATCATTTTTTATAGAGTTCAGAGATATTTTCTGCATTCACAGATATTCAAATTCTGAGACATCGTATTTAATTTTGGGTGAACTTTATTTGGTTTTACTTCTGTTTTATCGTCTTCCTCTTTCTTTGTTTTTCCTTGGTTTTTGTTGATTTCTTGGGTCGGGTTGTATGAGTGCTGTTTTTATTTAACAAAGCAGAACATTATCCTCCCTCATCAAGCTCTACCACTGACATATAATCGGGTCGAGATTGATCTAGAATTCAAAAGTTTGCCTCCATGTTATGCGAGGACTTAGCAAGAAAATCAGGATGTCTTCATTAGGACTTGGCAATATATGTTTGAAATTTGAGCCAGAGACGACAGCGAGAGGCACATAGAACAGTGAGAATTGAGCTCCTTTTTCCGGACAAAGTGAGCTGTAAGAGCATCACGCATCTCTGCACAATGCACGAAGACCCCAAGCGCCAAAGATGAGATAGAATTTTTCAGATATCTATTTTGTAAACCATAAATTACATTGAAACTATAGTTTTCATTGCTAATCCAAACATATATAGTATTAGCATTCTCACTTTCTAGATTCATTTCTGGTTAAGATGATTTTTAATCTCTTAAATTTACATGAATTTTAGTTTCAATGACTCAAATTTCAAACATACATTGCTAAGAGAGAGAGAGAGTGGAGGCGAGATTGATCGGCAAGGGGAGGTATTATAAAAAACATTAACTCTCCTTCCTCTCACCATTTGCATCTGCAGTGGAGAGGGAGGAGAGCGTTTTTAAGTCTCTTCTATTGAGCTAATTTATATAACTAAAATATTTTTTGTTTCAACAAACTTTTTCATAAAAATTATTCTATGTATTGTAATCTTCTTAATGGTGGTAATTTTAGTCTAATCTGAGAAAATTTTTAGAATTAGTATTTTGAAAAGTTTTGAGTTTTGACAGTGTAAAACTACAATAATATAGAGGAAATTTAGTAGATAATTTTAAACGGTTTGGAATTCGGTCAATGCAAATGTTGATTATCCCCATGAGATTTATACATGTACATGTTGAATATTGTGCCATAGAGCCAATCATTAGATTTAGAGTATATTTTAATTAATGAATTATTCATTTTTCATTATCATAATCTTTGTATATTTTGTCATAATAAATTGTCCTTAGCAAAGATGAAATAAAAACCCCTCTACATTCTTAATTAGAAGTTTAAGGTTTTATTTTGATATAATCATGGATGGTTTAGATGGGTATGTATATATGATTATATAAGTTATGCATAAGATAGAAGGAAGACATGAGACGAACGGCTTTCGAAGGAAAAACTGTTTTCAAGCTGTAAATAAAGAGTAATAACCTAGGATCAAACCTGACATGTTGGATTTAATTGAAAAAACAACTTTATATAAAAGTTATTATAAAAAGTTCAAATTTTTTTAGAAAAGTTCAATATGAAGAAATTAGGAAAAAGATTGTTTATAAAAAAAAATATGATTTACATGCTAGTTGCGCCTACTAATTAAGAGATCTAGATTGGGTTGAGTTAAATAAAAGGGGTGTGAAATGTACCATTGAACATTAAAGGAGCTTAAAGCGAATGAATATAAGATAATCACTCACCCTCTTGACTTCCAATTTCATTCATCCATACCTTAAAAATAACTTTTTTAAAAAAAAACATCATCATCATCAACAAATTAGTGGTCTTTTAAAAAAATTTTGTTCTCAATATTATATAGTAATAAGATAATATTTTATTAGAAATTATTTAAAATTATCTTGTAAAATTTAATGTTGTAAATAACATTTCATAAAATCTTACTATACATATTTAAGTAATGAGACTAACATATAATAAATTACTCAATTCGATGTGACCATATCATGTCTATAATCAAACCATAGACCTTTAAACTATTGCATTGTCTAGTTCAGTAGCGATGTGGATTCTCTAGATACTTGTTTAGAGACCTAGGAAATATGAGAATAGTTTAAACTAAAAGACTAAAAAAATATAATCAGCGGAATTTTTCTCAAGATTAACAACTATAAAAAATGAATCACAATGAGTTGATCAAGAGTCTTGCAAGTATTCTATCAAGGACACAAAACAAGAATTAAACATTTGTTAAAAGTTTGCAATTTGTAACTTTCTTAAAATAATTGAATATAACTTGCTTTTAAATAAACAAAATTTCTAATCCTAAATGACTCTAAATATTATTAACGAAATATTCTAATGATATAGATAATATGCCATGTAAATGAATTAAATCAATGATATTGCAACTTAAAATAACAAGACATTAAATAATATGTATGATGATTTTATAAGATAATGACATTTAATGTTTAATTCATAGGATTATTTTGAAAATATTCTAAACCTGAAAGATCCTAATAAACACACACATACAAAATAAAGCAGTTAGTCATCACACATAGTGCTTAAGCATCTTTTATTAATATGAGCAAAATACTCTAACCTTCCTTGTATTTTAACTTAATTATACAGACATTCTCTCTATTTTAAAACTATATA
>QFDD01002031.1:0-19156 GCA_006871305.1 Vachellia collinsii | reverse complement strand
AATATGATTTTTTTTTTTTGCTTTATATTTCTTAAAGGTGAGGGTACTAGTACTCTAGGATGTCTGCTTAGGGAAGACTTGAACGCATAGGTGTAAGTGTAACTATGCTGTTTTTAATTCATGAGTTCAGTTGAGTAGCTGGTAGTTGCTTTAATGGAAGCCTTTGTGTTTCTTTGTACAGATGTTAACTGTTTAAAAAATTCAGAAGCTGTGTATTCTTGTTGCATCAATATTCTGTTTGTGTTTTTGGGTGTGTTTATATGCTGTTAGATCATGCCCTTGATCTCAATCCTTTACATGACGATTGTATTCTCTATTTTTTTTGGCGAATGATTATATTCTGTATTTTCTACCATTCAATTTAGGGATTATTTACTTGAAACATTTCTTCTTTTGCTCTAATTGATTTAGTCATAAAGTAGTAGACAGAATAAATGTGTTTAGCAATACACCTAGCTAATTCTCCTTGTACTACAGGATACACCTGAAGATCCGGTTGTTACCATGTGTGGCCATGTTTTCTGTTATCAGTGTGTATCAGAACATTTGACGGGTTATGAAAATATGTGCCCAGCTGCTGATTGCAAAGAACAGATTGGCGATGATGTCGTCTTCTCCAAAGCTACGTTAAGAAGTTGCATCTCTGGTGATCCTGGTGATAGCAGTTCTTCAGTCTCACACCTTGTTGATTATTCGGTTGTGCAGCAGAGTAATTACAGTTCATCTAAAATCAAGGCACTCTTTGAGATTCTGGAGCTACATATGAGTTGCTCTGGCCGTTCTAGAAATTCACTGCCTTCTGAAACTTCAGATGTTGAAAACCTTGATTCCGATGTGATTGTTACAAAGGACACAAGAACTGAAGGACCAATAAAGGCCATTGTGTTTTCCCAGTGGACTAGCATGTTGGACTTAGTCGAAGATTCACTGAAGGACTCCGGCATTCGATATCGGAGACTCGATGGTACAATGACACTGATTGGAAGGGACAAGTCGGTTAAGGATTTCAACACTGATCCTGAGGTCTGCCTTTTTCAAGAGTTCTACGGATGTTTTAACGTTTTGACCAAACCTTAAAGCTGGTTAATATGAAAGCCTGATTTTGTGTGACTGATCGTTGACATTACCAAAAGACAACCTATTTGTCATGCTTGAATGAGATTTGTATTGGATTCTTTGGTGTCGGTTCTGACTAGGTGAAATGTGTTTCAGGTAACTGTCTTGCTGATGTCACTAAAAGCAGGAAACCTTGGTTTGAACTTGGTTGCTGCTTGTCATGTTATTCTTTTAGACCTCTGGTGGAATCCGACAACTGAAGACCAAGCCGTTGATCGAGCTCACAGGATCGGACAGACGCGCCCTGTTACCGTGACACGGCTCACTGTTAGAGATACTGTTGAAGATAGAATCTTGGCTCTCCAGGTATCAGTCTCTAGTTGTTTGGCTTTCTTTATTAACTGCGCCGCACTCTCTACCACTCAGCTCCTTCTGTTGAACCATGTTGTCAGGAAGACAAGAGAAAAATGGTGGCGTCTGCTTTCGGTGAAGATCAAGCGGGCGGGACAGCAACTCGGCTGACAGTGGATGACCTAAAATATCTGTTCATGGTCTGAGAAAGTGATGCTCTGCTTTGGGGTGGCATGATTTTGGATTGTAGAGGGCAAGGCATAGAGACGGCGGGATGTTGGGTCATAATGTTTACATAAATTTAGTGCCCCCTGAGATGATTGGATGGGGAAGGCCGGTTGATCAACGTTGTAACTTGGTAGGTTGCGAAGCCCTCAAGAGGGCATTTTTGTACCCCTGCGACAGCTGTGTAGTATAGAGCTGTCTGTAAATATAATACACTAGTTAGTTATTTTTATTTAAATTCCCTCCATGGATTGCTCTTTATAACTTCAATCTCTGTTAAATTATTCACATGCACAGCTATGTCGCCGGGGGTTTTTTTTTTAAAAATCTTTTCTAAAGGAATTGGGTTTCATTCACCAGATACGAGTTAAGAGTAAAATAAATATACTAATTTGTCATTTATTAAATATTTTTTCCAGTCCAGTGTTTTCTTGGTTAATCAACAATTCAAATTTCTGAAATTTCTGGGACATTGAATTCCTGATTGTGAAAGCGAATGTTGGGAAATGGGGAGAAAATTGATACTAATTCCATGACCCGGTTCAAACTCAGATTTTGTGACGGTTGAAAAAACTGATAGACTGAATTCGTGAATTCGGAGGAGAAAATGAGACAAAAATCAAATGGTTACATGATAAGCACCACAGAAATAAATCTGCCTTTTTAAATTACTGGACGGTAAGTAGAAGGGGAAAGCGATGGATGGCATGAAGCAGGAAAAGAATAAAAAGATGAAACTCCATACCTGGCCGGCCGCTTTAATCCAACACCACTTTCCGCTTTTATTCGTTCTCAATCATTTCAATTATGGCGATCGATCACACACAGTGAGACAGAGAAAGGGTTTAAAGATGAAGAGAAAGGGTTCATGTCAACTAGCATTCATTCGTCTCATATGGATTTTTGGAAATGATATTATTTTAATGCGATCGCTCGTTCCCACTTCACATTGCGATTGTTGGATAGTGGCTTACTTGACCCAAAACAACAGAAGAAATGTCGCCGTTTCTTCCAGGATGAACAGCAGCTGAGCGTTCAATTCCTTCTTGTTTTTGCCTTAAAAAAGAAAAGAAAAGATATGGCTGATCATGATTTGACCTTGAAATGAGCAAAAGGCAAGGGGGGAAAAAATAAGACATGAAGGACAAGACGCAGAATAAAGCACCGATCCTCCATGCCGCTCTTGAATCATTTCTACGGATCCTTTAATCCTGTATCAACCCATTGGATATAAACGCCTCATTATTACTTTCTTCAATCTTAACTTCTAATTACATATGCTTAACCCTTGCACTCTGTATTATTTATGAAATTCTTTTGAAGCACATTAAAATCAGGAATCCTCTCAGGTTTTGTAGCAGATGCAGGTGGCTCACTCTACTTCTGTAGGAAATTAAATAAAAAAATTATTATTTCGAAGAAACTAAACCCAACTTTAAATCCACAAGTAAAGTTAAAAAGATCGAGGGAGGGAGGGTTCTAATGTTGGGATTATATCAAGGCTGCCAAAAAAAAAAAAGCTACTTTATCATACACAAGAACAACACAACACATGTATGAAAAACAAGTTGAAGGGGCGAGTGGTAGGACCTCAATGCAAAATATGAGCATGAACCTGGAACAAATCAAACTGTGCAGGTGAATGATTAATAGTATGCCTCAATGGTTACAGGAGGATGGGGGTGTGTTTTTGTTGTATGATTAATAAGATGTCACGAGATTGAATGAAGATTGGAGGGTACAAAAAGTGAGTGGGTTAAGCAAAACACAAATGTGGCACGCAAGATGCCGCATCATCCTTCACTTCTCAACACAGCCAATGTCTTGGGAAATATATAGATATATATATATATATATAATCCTCACCCTTCATGTTTAATTATAAATAATGTATATATTTGCGGGGGAATTGATTAACGTACATGTTGCATTAATGATATACCCACAATATTTTGGTCCTACAAGAGTTTTGGTAAAACTTGAATGCAGGCGCACATGCATATGCGATCGATGGATGGATCCATTTTTGTCTACATTGTTTGTGGTGGGCCTCCTCCAACATATCTATTGAGATGATGCCATTGCTGCCCCACCCCCTCGTCGGAGTTGAGATCTCTCAAAAGGAAGCAAACATGTTTGGCTGTTCTTTCTAGTAAAAAGTGTTCACTTGAACGCACACTACTCATTCTATTGCTTCTGCATCTATTCCTCTTCGAGAGGGGGGAGGGGGGGATACGGATACACCATGTATTAAGAAATATCATAATGAGGTCTTCAAAGTATGTGATATCCAAAAAAAAAAAAAAAAAAAGTACACAACATACAAAGACGGGTTCCACTAGGATAGATGACAACACGCTTGCACCGCTAACTTGTTCCTGTGATCACAGGCCTTCATTAAGGCTTCACAGTGTGGAGGCTTGGGAGAACGGAAGCAAAGTTAAGAACGGAGGAGCGGCGTATTGAGTTGCTGGTGAGGGCCATGGCCATGTGTGGCCCTTGGCTCGAATCATTTCTATCTCCTAATTCTCCATCTCTCGTGCCCCCCAATGTCTCCCTTTTCCATTATTCTTTTTTGACTATAGTATTCTCTCTACCCCATCTTTGACTCTCCCATGTCCCATCACATGCCCATAAATTCTACTCCCCACAGTAGCTCTCCAGTGCATACTCAACCCACTTCACTTCACGCAGCCCGCATTGCTTTCTCACCCTCACTTTTTGCCACGCCTCATCAAATGCCAACACCCCATACGTACGTACGTACATACATACATCACTCCAATAATTAATGCCCCCGCATCCAATCCAATCTGTAAATAGCAGTCAAATCTTATTGTAAAATACACATTAGTGTAGCCATTCGAATTAGAAATTACTCCCGCTACCAAAATTTTACATACGCAGCTTCCCATCCTAACAAACGTTTGGTCCGAATCCCACGAAACCGTTGGCTCCGTCCACCGATATCTGAATTCCTTCCTGCTGGATGTTCCCTATAATCGAAAGCCCCGAAGGAGAGGCTGCAAATGCAAAGCAGAACGTCCCTTCATTGTCCACCGGTATCAGAAAATTGCGGGCCGGCAGCGTCAGGATCGGTCCTCCCGAGAAGTAGAACGATACGGTTGGCACCCGAACCGTCACGAACCCGTTTAGGTCGTAGCATGTGTCGAATATGGAAGACGCCGATGAGCGGGGAAGGTTTGTTGTCTGTGAGACGAAGGCGTCCCGGAATGCATTGTAAGCCGCCGTGGGAAACCTTGTCACGGCAGTCCCGGTGTCCATGACGACGCCTCCGTCGCCGAACTCGGTTAGCCGGAATATGTCTTCGGAAATGGGCACCCGCTGGCCTCCCACTCCGAGACCCGAAAGCCCCACGTAGTAGAAGCTCAATGCCTGAGGGTTGCGGGTCAGCGGGACCCACGCGGCGCCTGCGGGCATGGCCTCGCGTCCGAATTCGAGAGACCCGGACGATCCAGATCCCCGACTCACTAAACAGTAACTGAATGCACCGCCCGTCTGGCCTCCCAGCTGGCCAACGAAGGACATGGTCCCACCCCCGAGGCCCAATAGCCCCGCGGCTCCCACAAACATGCCTTGATTCTTGTGCCCGCAGCCGATGGCAACGTCGCGGATCAGGGTCCGACCGATGGTGAGAGTTTCGAGGGCGAGTGTCCCTTTGGTGTAGGAGCCGTCCCCGTAAGAAACCTCGTAACGGCACCTTCCCTCGCGGCAGCCGGCATTCTCGAGGCGGTCGCAGACGGAGGAGGTGCAGGGAACTCCGGAGAACGAGGCGGAATCAGCGGGGTCGAAAACGGGGTCGGATTGACGGTAACACTGGCTGCAAGGCTGACACTGGACCCATATAATATCACTCCCGGAATCGATGACCACGAGCTGACTCTTGGGAGGGCTGCCAACTCCAATGGTGACGAAGTACTCGCCGCTGCCCTGATCCATACCGGAAACGACGTCGGAGCCGAAAGCGTCAGAGTGGAAGGTGGGAGAGAGGCGGCGAAGGAGGGAGGCGACCCTGGCGGAATCGCGCTGGATGCGGGCGTTGAATCGGGAGCGATGGTCGTCGGCGGTGGGGGAGACGGTGTCTCGGTGGAGGAGGCTGAGCTTCCATGCGTTGGAGGGGGTACGGTTGGGAGAGGGTGAGGGAGGGGAACGGGAAGGTCGGGTGGCGTCGAGGAGAGACTGCTGAACGTGAAATTGTTGGAAGAGAGGGAAGGAGAGGTTGAGGGAGGCGGCAGTGAGGGAGAGGCAGTGAAGGAGGAGGAGGAGGAGGAGGGGCAGCATCATTGTGTGCCCAAATGAATTGGATTCTCGTCACCGCGCAGAGACAGAGAGTGGGATGATATAGATGTGCCCATTTTAATCAGTGGGGTTTCGTTTAATTTTATTTATTATTTATGGCACAACAAAATATAACATAAAATCAGCCAATCAGGGGCAAAAAATGTACTCTCCTTCCCAATTGAGATCAGATGCATAATTTTGTTTTTGGTTTCTCTCCTTAACAAAAATGGATTTTCTTTTCATGATGGCAAATATTTTATTTATCTTTTTGGAGGGTTAGCACTTGTGAACGGGGAGGAGGGGGTTGCATGAAATCAGGATTGTGGTTTCCAGCCATATATTATTAATTAATTAATTAACTAACGAATTGTAAGATTGGAGAAGAAAAGGGACAGAGGAAGAGGTGTCACCCACTCACTGGCCCAGACCATCTTCATAACTCTTCACAGTGCACACACACACAGTCCCCCATTCTCATGCATAATAATGCTATTCTTTTTTTTTTTTTTTTTTTCCGGGTATTCTTATTCCCGTTCCATTGTGCCCTCATCTTTTACCACTTAACGTTCCTCTCTTGCTCGCTTTCATCCTTACTTCCACCCTCAATCCTATTTCCTTTTATTTACTAGCATTATATTTTTTATATTTAGTTGGTAATATCATGAAGGTTTAACTTATTTCATTAGACTCAAACTACCGGTATGAGATAATTTACAAAATGTGATTTAGTCTAAGGCATGACGGGTTTAATTTGAATGGGCAATTTCAGAATCTCGAAATTGATCCTTAAGGGTCTTTTATAAATGCGAGTGAATATGCTGCATAAATGCAACTTTCCTTCCCTGAATATTCACAGCTTTGGGGGAGACGGGTGGAAAATGGGAAGGCCACCCCGCACCGCACAGCACGTAAGGGCTCCAGTGCGGGACCCACATTCATGTGTTTATTCCTCCTTTTTTCCAAACCTAAAATCCCCACTTCATTTGTAGGATTAATAATCTCAAGGTTGGTGTACACTCCACTCAGTCCTGTGGTTACATTACATGATGTACGATTATTTTCATGCCCCGTGAACAGGAAAATAGTGGTGTTGGTGCATCTTTGTCGTGAATGGTACGTACATATCTAACTTTTACAGGTAAAATAAAGGCGAAGCGCGCAATTATTAATGTGATGGCCACAGCGAAGCTTCATTCCAAAAACAAACAAGAATTTACTGCATTTGATTATAAACTGTTGAGTATGAACTCGCACTAATTGTTCTCTTCCCTGCTGATGAACGTCGTTGAGACACCTCGGCTGTGATTTTGTAGAATGGAGACAGAACACAAAGAATCTTTCTCTTTAAGGGAGCCACCAACAAAGTTGCTTGAGGAATGTAAAGCTTTAAAAGTGGAGCTTACATGTGTTTAATATCAGTTTGATGGGTTGGGGGAAAGCCATGTTATGGGACTTCAATTTTATAATGGTAATCAAATCAACTAGCCTTTTCACTAACAAGCTTCATTCGCCTTTAACTAATAAAATACCTGTATGCGCACTATATATAGGTGCATGCGTGTGTCAATTAAATATGCATACGAGCGCTTATTACAATCTATCAAGCTACGCAGCGACCTCTCAGTATCCAGTCAGAGTAATTAACAGTCCTAAGTTCCTTTTAATGCACTTTTTATTAAGCTGACAGTCGAAAGCCCCGGATGAACTGTTTCCTCATCAAATGGAATTCCATTCTTAAACATATTATTTTGCTAATCATTCCTCTTTGTTTCCTTCTCCCGTTTTCTTGTTCTTAAAGACATATTTCAAAAAAAAATTTTAAAAAAACAAAGCATCTGTTTGGAGAATTATTTTAAAAAAATTACATTTGAAAGTAAACATATTCAAAGCAAAATCCAAAATTTTGATGATAACTCAACTTCTTAAACGGAGAAGAGAATAAATGGTCGTCCAATTTTTCCAAACAAATATTACGAGATGCAAAAATAAAAACGAAAGAAAAGGCAACTTGAAGTTTTTTTTTTCTTCTTTTTAGTTTTTAAAAACAGGTTTCTGGTTTTTTTGTTTTGAAAAACAACTTGTTGAAAACAAAACATCAAGCAAGTTTTTTTGTTTTCTTATTTTTAGGAATAAAACAAAATGTTTTTAAAAATAGAATCAAACCGCCCCCCCCCATGTACTCAGCACTGGCACAGCAGTACAACGGGGGCTTGAGCGCGGGGTTTGCGGAGTAATTATTTGATTAGTGAAGGGCTGTGAAAGAAAATGGAGGGATGGAAAAGATCGTAAAATGGGAAGAAGAGGGTGAAATAAAGAAGGTGGTGGTGGTTGAGGGAATTGAAGCGTGACGGCAGAAAAAGGGGGGAAACGACAAGGCACGTACGACAGAAAGTTTAACAAAATGTTGCACATCAAATCATCTGCACGCTCTCGTATTTTCTACAACACACACACACACACAGTATACTATCAATCACCAGATGATAACTCTAACAGCACAGAATGGAAGTGTAGGTAGATGGCTTTATACATGGAGACGAGGCACAATCCTATGAATTGAGGGGTTGCGGTACTGTGCTTGCACTGCATTGTAAGAGTGCGCTGTCTGTTGTCCCCACCATCGAATTCGCGAGTCCAATAATTGTGGGACGCCACAACACCACCACGCCACAATCATATGAATCGAGGGGTTGAGGTAAGTAGGCCATGCAAGGGGATGAACTAAGCATGCTCGCATTCGTCTCAGTTAAATATCAAACCAGAAGAGAGCCAAGTGGAGTTATGACATGAGCAATGCGGGCAATCAAATTCGCATGCGAAGGTGCGAAGACGGAGAATATCACACATTATTCAGATTCAAATGAATCAACTGGTGCTCGTTCACGACACCACCAACCATCTGTGCATGATTGAGCCATTATTATCGGCCCCTAAAAGTTGCTCTTCTATTTTAACGCAGCCAGCCGCCATGCATTCCTCTTCACCTTTCTATTTCCATGCACCACTCCACTGGGGGTTGGCGTTTATTAATTAATGTGGGTTCCATGTAATTGTGTGCTAGCGTCTGTGTTTGTGAGTGACAGGCTCGGATATAACGGTCCACACTCTTGCCCTTTCTCATTTTATTTTCAAGTCTATGAAAGCTTTACACTGAAAAACTTTAAAGGACATCATTACACAACATTTTAAGCACCTGTGCACTAAATTGAAACATATGTTACCATCTGATCCGTCACAAATCTAAATTTCTTGCACTAGCGAAGGAAATAAATTCCAAGGAAGGGGGGGGGGGGGGAGGTGGGGGCACTAACCGTAAGTAGCAGACTGCAATGCTTATTTTCTTAAATCTGTGATCAGTGATGAACCGCAATTCTAGAATTGGATTGAATGCATGATCTAGTCACATGGACTATCTTGTCCTCAGCAGATCCAGGAAAAAGAATGCTCGACAGAATTTGCAAGTCTTCCAACAAAAAAACATGACAAGTGATCTCGTTTTTAGCTGCCAAATGATTGGATCTTCCAGAAAGGTTTCTTCATAGTTCTTACTTTAGGTGTCTGTTGAAGACTCTAACGTTTGACTCGTGTTCGTTTTCTTTGTGCCAACCCAGCAGAGCCTCATTTCTTGGCCTTGGCAAATCTGAGGCAACGGTACTTTTCACCACTGACAGTAATTTCAAGGGCCCCGTCTTGATTATCCTGATTTGATGCAGTTCCCATTAATACACTTTTTTCTTTCTCAAGATTTTCTCTCTCCATCTTCAGCCTTGCTTCTTGGCGGGAAATCTCTGCCTGCAACATAAATGTTTAGGCCATTCAGCAGCTATAATCTTGAGTAAAACTAGGCACTCAATGATAGATGAAAACGCTGGTAGAATGCAGCACGGTTCTCTTTCAAAGCATTAAGAAAGCAGAGCAGAATAGCAACTTTGTACTCATCATGAGGATTCCTAAATGGAATTCACAGGAAATCTTAAAAGAGAATTTCAACAAATGTCAAAACCCTACCTGCATCTTAAACTTTTCATAAAAACATCAAAACCAAAAATCAAAATCCTGATTTGGCAGTAACAAAGGTCACACCGCATGATTAACTCTTTTAAAATGTAAACTGAGAACTAAAGCCAAGTTTCTGGCATGTAAAAAGTTATAGGAGTAATATCTCTTAAAAAATTTGAAAATTGCTTTAACAACCAAGCATATCTAGCTACTTGAAGTGGGATCAAAGCTATCACAACTTTTATTATCTTCCATTTTGTCCATTGAAACAAAAGAAGTTATGAGAAGTGGACACCTCCCGACGAGAAAGCTCAGCCTTCCATGCAGCTTCTCGCTCAGCAACTTCACGCTCACGTTCCTTAATGTAACTTTGCATCTCTCTCTCCTTCATGATCCTATCTTGTATATCAGCATCCAGTGCTTCCTTCAGCTCCTCCACAAACTTATCTACCACAGCTTTTATTCGAAGAGACATCCCCCTTCTTGCACCTTCACTAAACCCGAGACTACAGCCAAGATAAACTAATATCCAATTCTTGATTTACGGGAAATAACTAAAGTCAAGCAATGCATACAGCTTGAATTTTTATGTTCAGTAGGACAAAAAAGGATGATCTGGGCACAACTTTACTGTCTAGATTTTTACATCTACCCTGGAACAAGAAAATAATATTCAATTAAATAGAAGAATTTGGTTCCTGAAATACAATCTTGAATAAACACAACAAACTAAAATCAAAAGTTAGTTATCAAAATTACATCCTCAAGTCAACCATTTCTTTCTTCGTTTCATTTTCTTTTTTACTGGCAACTGATCACAATTATGTAGTTATTAAGTTGCTCACTTTGTTGCTCAATCTGGGAAAAGCCTACCAATAGCCTGATAATTCATACTTCTACAAGATGCTCCTAATCCGAATTATCTAACATGTCATGCATGAAAATTCTAAATCAAAAGCACAGATACACAAATGGACGTATCCAAAGTTCAAACTACCTTATGCCTCAAACAAGCTCATTCAAAAGAAAGATCAAACAGGACAAACATTTCTAGAAGATACACAACGAAAACATACCTTTTTCTGCAATCCAAGGCCTCTGTTTTCTTCCCCTGCGCCGATGGTGCTAAAGAGAGTAGCAGTTCAGTTCAATAAGAACCGCACAGGAAGAAGCAACTTACTGCTATCCGCCTAATACTCAGTTTTTCTTCCTTTCCCTAGAAACATAAGTAGAATATTGCTACGATGGTTTAGCTGGTCTCTAATCTCGTGACAATCGACGCGACATATGAAATTCAGCTCAAATAAAGTTATACCCCAAATGAAAAACTTCAGACATCCCATGAGTCATATATAACCCTCCAAAAACGGAAAAGCATCGGCATAATCCACCCATATCCTAGACTCGTTAATTTCCATACCCTAAATTGAAAACAGAAAAGAAGAAGGGGGCATGCAAAGTAGTACCTCAAAGACGAAATTTTTGTAGATACAGGTCTAGTGTGTCTGCTCTAAAGTCTGAAATGTCCATTACTCTATTACCTACTCTCTTCGCTTGGATATCAATCCGCAGTGGAAAGGGAAATCTTTAGCTGCCGTCATAATTTTGCCCATAAACTTGGAATAACCAGAATCCAGAGGAAACTACGGCACGGAGGCGTCCCAAAGGCAAAAGGAGAAGACGTGAAATTGGACACCTGGTTGTGGATGGGACCAAACGAATCGAACACGGGTCATAACTTTCTTCTAGTTCCGTATTCTGTAATTTGGACTGAGTTGGGCCCAATGCCGTTCACTTGCTCTGCATTTTTTTTTGGGTATTATTGTAATTTCATATTTTATTCTCATAATTTATTATTGTTGCGCCAAACCTGCTGTTGCTTTTGCCGGGGAAGACAGCAAACGCACGCGCGCGTTCACACTACGACCAGTGTTAACCATTTTTTTAAAATAAAAAGAAAAAGAAATTCGTATCACCTCCTTACTTAGCACTTAGCAAGATCAGGGTGACGTTGAGTTCCAGGTTGTTCAATTTCGCCCTCTTCTTCGGTTGCATCCATCGGATTCGCCTTCGTCTACTTTCTATCTCTCACGCTGCGCTCCCCCTGTTGGGGGTTTCTTTGGCCGAATCATTCAAGCGTATCCTCTTTATTCCATCGGCGCTGCGTACGAGTAAGGGTTTCGATCAGCAGCTTCTTTCCCTCTTCTCAATTTCAACTCATTAACTAACTCCTATCCTTCATTGTCTCTTTGCAGAAGCTTTCTTCACCATTATCGCACCCAAGAACAGGAGAGAGGGGTTGAGTTTGGTGCTCGCTGATATTAAAGGTTTTAAGATTTTCTTTATTAGGCAGTTTCACTCTCACTCCCCCCAAATAGCGTGTCCATATATGTATATATAGCTTGCTTCTTTTGCCGTCTTCTTGAAAGGCTCTTAGTGAGTTAGAAATTAGGAATTAGTAACTTTATTTGATTTTTGAAGGTAAATTGGCTGGTTTATCACTTTGAGGGTTTTGTAGACCTTGATTCACACTTACGTGTTGTTTGGGAAAAGGCTTGAATTTTGGGCAAAAAAAAAGGGAAAAGGCTTGAATTCTAGAGTACCATGATAGGGGTTATTAAGTGTACACCAACAGTTTGATGCTGCTTGAAAGAAAAAGAGAACCGTAATTAAAATGCAGTGCTAGCCATCGTAACTGTAACCTTAATTTGACTTTAATTTATGTGACATTCAACCTTCTTATTTATACCTGAGCGTGTGGGATGTGTTCTTTTAGATTTGTTAGAATTAGAATTATTAGCGAAGAATCAAGCTACTTGAATTAGATTGTATATGTTAAGGTTGGGTTGTAAATGTTGACTTAGGGACAATTTGAATGCAAGTGTGATGCCTATTGAATGATATGATTTGATTAAGGTACGCAAATATTTACCTATAATGGTATGTTTAATCTTTCTATTGGGAAATTATTGAATCTTGTTTATTTCAATAAGTGAATTTGAAATGAAAGTTTGGAATTGATTGATTTGATAAGCATGACTTACAGAGTGAGTTTTATCTTATACTCTGGTGCTGGGTGACACTTCAATTTTCTAGGTGTGACAACTTCACTTTGTTTTGGAACTACAGTGGACAAGAAGCTGAGCAAAATGAGCAAGTATGGCTTGAACCTCAGGCATGCACCAAAGAAGCAGCCAATTAGGTCTCCCCTTGCCACTCCATTTGGCTTTAGCAATGATGATGAGGATGATGTTGAGAAAGAAATTGCTCGACAAGCTAGCAAAAATAAGGCTCTCAAGGAAGTAAGTTGACCTTGCTGAATAATAGGCTTCTGGATGTTTAATGCTTTCTGATGCTTCGGTCAAATATCATATACATAGTATTGTTCGTTTGGTTAATTGCATTATATCTTGGTTTCCTTTTGGATGTTTAAGATTGAGGAGCAGCAAAAGAAAGCATTGGAAGAAGATCCGACTGTATTTGATTATGATGGAGTTTACGACAAAATGAAAGAAAAGATTGCACGTCCATTGGTTCAAGACCGTGAGGAAAGAAAGGTACAGCTATGTCTGGATGTGGTTGACAACTAAGATGTCCTTTATTTTATTGATGACGGGAATGATATGTTAAGATGACCAATTTGATGTAAGAAGCTATGACTAATAGATTGAACTGGTTTTCAGTTACACTCCACTAACCGATGTATTGTCTTCATCACTTGATGGAGAAGCATATATGAGAATATCTGTAACTTTGCTAAATTACTTTATGACTACAAAGTTTACCGCATGCTCACATGTTAAAATTTTAATATACTTTATCATGAATGATAATGTTTTTCTTATTTGACTGATTTATTCATCATTATTTAGAAATTATCATGCTCTTACTGATATGAAAATTCTACAATCCATGATGATATGTTTTATCTTTTGAGTAGAAGTACTTGCTATTTTCTTCCTCATGTTAACTCTAATGCTTGATTGTCAAGAATGCCAATTAAATCTTAAATACATGGATTTTGAAATCTTTGGTAGCCTTACAAGGTGCTTGCGTTCCAAAGCCAACATTTTTAATTAGACGAGTGAAGACTATTATTAAGACTGTCTTTTGCGTGATAGTTGATGTTTGTTCTATTTGGTTTGGTTATAAACAAGATTTCTGGTTTTATTTTTATGGTTGCTAAAGTATCAAAATATGTTCATTTTGGGTTGCATGCCAATTTCCAAATGATGTTGATCACCCTGAAAGTTTTTGTGTTGCAGCCAAAATACATTCAAAATCTCATGAAAAAGGCGAAAGAGCGGGAGCAGTATCGTGATGTTGTTTATGAGAGAAAGCTTGCTAAAGAAAGAAGCAAAGATGATCACCTCTATGCCGACAAAGACAAATTTGTCACAGAAGCTTATAGAAAGAAACTTGCTGAACGGGAGAAACAGATGGAGTTAGAACGTTTGCGTGAACTACAAGAGGAGAAAGATGATGTAAGTTATTTGATTTTTAGCCTTGCCTACGGACGGATTAATTGTTATAACATTTGTCAGCTGGATGATATTATATTTTTAAGTGGTCTTTTTGTATGCCGTGTTTGGATTGAGATAGTCCTGTGTTCTGTGTGGGGACTATGAGAAATATGCACCTATTTTTCTTCTTTCTATGTAATTACAAAATAGAAGGGGCATAAGTGCAACGTATGAATTCCATTTAGGAACATATCAAATTAGTTAAATGACTGTTTTGTTAAGACAAGATTTAGTTACCCATTAAATTTCTTAATATTGAAATTTAGCGGCACAGTATTGTGTTCTTTTAAGTTTTTTCACGGGTATGATTGGGTTTTGAAAACTTGGATATTTTCTGGGCTCATATTTAGTAAGCAGTAGTTTGATTGTATGGATTCAACTTGGTTGGGCATTATGGGATTTCTTTGTTATTTGTTTCAACTTTCAATACTATCTTTCTGATTCAAAATTGCCAATAAAATTTTGCTGGCCAAGGCAGCATTAACATTTTAACTTGTTAGGTGGTGAGTGTTTTCTTTTTCATTGTTTCATTTTTTCATTCTCTTGAGAACATATGTGCTATTTTGAGGCGAAACTGAGATGCTCATTTGTTAACTTTTTTACTGGCAATTTTTTTTTTATTGTAGGTTACGAAGAAGAAGGACTTTTTGCTTGATTTTTACTCAAACCTCGATAAAAATATAGCTTATGGTGCAAACGATGCCAAGGGGAGGAAGCACGAGGATCAGGCTGAGGCAAGAATTCCAGAGAAACGCCAGGCAATGTCTGCAGATCCATTAAATCAACATCAAAATGATGATGCATTAGAAAGAGCGCAACCATCGCTCAGTAACTCATCCTTTGGACAAAGGAACACTGGCGAGGAGGAAACTTCCAATCCTTCTGACAGAAGCATCGACCCCTCGGATACGAAGCCAAATCATGAGTCTTCTCTTGAAGGAACAGCCCCTGCAAGCCAGTCATCAGCTTCTGAACCAAAGCCTGATCATCATAAAAGAACTCAAGATGCCCTTTCTGCAGCAAAGGAACGCTTTCTGTCCCGGAAGAAAGCAAAAGAACAGAGTGAAATTTTTTAGGCTTGCACTTTGTTTCTGGCATCTGGTGCTATCCATGTGGTCGGTTGTTCGAATATCATTTTTATTACACATCCATGGTTTCATGTGGGATAAGGATTCATGGAATGAATAGATAGCTGCTTCTGGTATCTACCAGTCCTTTGTTACATATAGTAATCAGTTTTTCCCGTCAATACCGAGTTATCCGTTGACATGGATGGAGATATTTGATAAGTGCTAACAATTGATCTTCACCTAACTTTTATTTTTTCAATTTAATAGCCCGTTTGGTTCAATTACATGAAAGAGGATTACATGTAATCCTGATGCATTATATTGATTACATTGTTTGGTTGATATGGTAATGTAATCAAATGTAATCCTGATTACAACGGATTACGTCAAATTAGGTAATCCTTATTACATAGCTTTGGCTATGTAATCTTGATTACAACTTGTATGAATTAACATATGAGTCTTTATATATTTCATAAATCAGTATTTATACATTTATATTATTCATTTTTAGTTTTGATAAAGTTAAAAAGTTTATTTCACATTTTTTTATTTTTTATAAATAAGATATAAATTCTATTTCATAATTCTTTTATAACATATTAAACAAATGTTATGTAATCATCATTCCATTACATTGCATTCCCATCTATTACATTTCATTACATTCCTACGAATTCCATGTACCAAACAGGTTATAAGTTGTTGACGTGATATCAGACAGAACTAATTAGTTTTGTTATTTTCACTCAAAAAAAATTAGTCTTGTTATTTAATTCTTTTCTTAGATGTTTCGCTCTTGTAAAGTGATGAAATGGATCAAAATCAGGCACCCTATCGAAGGACTGGTTTCTAAAAAGTATTTTGCTTATATATTTGAAGAACATGTGAGGGTCAAACCTCCAGAAGCGAAAATCGAAAATTCCGAATCGTCTTGTCACAAAGATGTTGCACTTGCATCCAAATTTTCCAATGATGGAAACCCATATTCAAAAAGGTACTTTCACAGTAGATTGAGATAACATTTCTTCTGTATATTTACTTTGTATTGTATAAAAAATTACTTAAAAAAATGGCTAACCAAACACTTAATAAATATCAATCAACACGTTGATCTAGGAATTCTATATTCTTTTTCACTCGAGGTCTTTTTTTAATTTTATTTTTAACATTGTTAATTGAATATGCTTGAACATTTCCTTGGCTAAGGTAAACGTCTGGATTCCTTGGTTTCTTTTGCTTTAACATTTTATTTTTGTCCACGGAATAAAATGACAAACCTCTCGAAACTTTTTGAGAATCTTCAACAATGAGATTGTATACTCCCCGATGGTAAGTATTTTACCATGGTAAAATGAAGAGACAAGGTTTTGAATTGATTTGTTATGGCCTTGAAAACACGAAAGTGCAAATTTTACCCAGAACTCATCCAAAAATTACATATGGCAGGAAACAAAGGTACTAACATATTTTTTCATTTGAATTTTTTATTACTTTGAATAATTAATTTTTCATGTTATTTCTTTTGGTTGTAGATATTTTAATAAATCCATGGACGCTGATTACGTAGAAAAAAATTCAGCAACATTTTGTGCATAAAAAACTAAATGCAAGCGTCTTAATAAAAAAGCCTGAATGTAAGTTTAAATAATTGATTGTTAATTCAAATATAAAGTCATTGACCAACATTGACGGACCACATTATTTGAGATTATATGTATCAAATGTAATAAATTATGAGATGACATGGGAAACATCAGTCCCATAAACTGTGGGATGATGATGTCTTCGTGCAACTCTGAGCTGAACCATTAAACTCATTTCTTCATAGGCACTGGAAGAGACTGATTGGAAATCTTCTGATTTCTTCCATTTTAACAATTCAAGGGACCTGCACGCCAATATCATTCATCCAAGACATAATCTCCTTCTTGAAGCCTTTAGCCTTCTTTTTCGTTTACGTGGCCTGTACCCATTGTGTGATCTCTTTTTTTCTCTCAATAATTGATTGTCATTGTTTATTTTTGGTCTTGTAAATGACGTAAGATTATGCTATTTGCTAATATCATTTTGATTATTCGTAAAAAAAGGTCCTGGGATTGGAGAGGATTAATAACGTGATGCTTTTATTTCATCACTATTTCTTCGTTCCTTTTTTAATTATATACGTGGGGCGCCTGTTGCATATGAAGCCGGCTATGAGATAGCAGTATAATATTTTGTTGGTAAAAAGTAGAATTTTCCCCAATGAAAAAGAGGCTCAACTCCGTAACTTTGCCTTTTGAATGTGAACTGGGCCATGACATCATATTTTCTCTCTGCTACCTCCCAGTATGCATATAGAGAATGTTGCTTGGACATTGAGATCAGAGCACTTGAAGATAAGAGCAATGGCAGAAACTAAGATTGTAGGGAAAGTGAAGGACAAGCAAGTGAAAGCAAATTATTACATAACTGGTAATCCTAAAGAAACAGATATGTACTTGAGCAGTTCTACCATCAGCCTGCAACTTCCTCCTGAGGCTTCCAATGCAGTGCTTGTCAAGAATCTCTTCCTTTCTTGTGATCCTTACATGCGAGGCAGTAAGAAACCTCAAAAAGATCGAATCTTCTACACCTTTGTTCCTGATTCTGTATGCCCCCTTCTATTTCCCTCTCTACCTATCATTTTCAATTTCAGCAAAATTGTGTTCTCTCTGCTTCTGCTTTATTCTCTTGTCATTTATTCAAGCATGAAACCATAACCAAAATTCCACCTGATGTATTAAGTGGTGAGAGTGAAGTTTGAAAAGTTTCTTCTGAACACCATCTGATTTATATATGGGCTGAATTGTTATTTCAGGTAATAGTTGGCAATGGAGGTTTCAAAGTATTGGAATCCAAACACCCTGACTTCAAAGCAGGGGACTTACTTTGGGGAGTCACCAAATGGGAAGAGTACAGTATTCTAACCAACACTCACTTTCTTCAAAATTGAGCACACAGATGTACCATTATCCTATTACACAGGACTACTAGGTAAATACAAATACCTTCACTTACAAATTGCCTTAAAGCAATATGAATATGTTTCAGATCTTAATGTATAGTGATTCTTTTTTGTGACAAGCACGTATGCCTGGACTGAGCGCTTACGTGGGAGTTTATGAAATTGGTGCTGCAAAGAAAGGAGAGTATGTGTTCATTTCTTCAGCATTTGGAGCAATTGGTCAACTGGTTGGCCAATTGGCAAAATCGATGGACTGCTATGTTATTGGAAGTGCAGGAAGTAAAGAGAAGGCAGGGATAGATACTCTTTGGCTTTGCAGAAAAATGATTACATGAATCGTTTTTTTTTTCCACAAAGAAAATCCACCAATTAACTCTTTTTTTTTTTTTTGGCCCCGTGAAAAGGTTGAAATCTTAAAGAACAAGGTTGGATTTGATGGAGCTTTCAATTACAAGGAAGAGCCAGACTTGGATGCAGCTTTGAAAAGGTCACTGCAAGAATTTCTTGTGGCGTAGATATCAATGAAAATCTTGTGTCACTAAGTATCTTCTGCTGCATTATCATTCTCGAATCAAAACATACCCCAGAACACAAAAAAGCTACTTTGATTCGAATCAGTTAAGAAATTATTGTTCACACAT
>QFDD01002030.1:0-19521 GCA_006871305.1 Vachellia collinsii | reverse complement strand
ATCCCTTCTTTTACATACCTCTTGAATAATTGTATGGTAAAATTTTCTTTAATCTATTTCATGAAAAAAGTTGTATGGAATCTTTTAATCAATATGAAAATTTTAATTTGTGCCCGCACGTAGTTATTAATGGTTATGGTGGCTGTATATGGGGCTCATGATCCATTTACAAGGACAGGTTAGAATAAAATATATTTATTCGTTAGAAGAGGACATTTCCTCGTAAAATAATTGTTTTTTTTTAAATACTACGCGTGTGTATGTATAATATTAACATCTGAATACGTTTCAAAGGTTTGATGAAGTAAAATTAAGGAAAAACAATTCAACCCAAAAAAAAAAAGTAAGGAAAAACAATGAGTGCTTCTTCATACATTTTTTATTTTTATGTTTCTATGACAATAATTAATCCTTAGATTAGGGATAACATAATTCAAGGCCAGGTCAAAATAGAAACGTGAATTAGAAAAAGACGTAATTTTTTTCTTAAAAAAAAAAAATCAATGCGTATGCGTACATTTTATGCTGGTTTATGTGTTAATTACTGCGTTTATTCTTAGAAATAATAATATGATATTTTTTTTTTCATGCATAAGTGAGACATATATTTGCCAATACACACAGACACGGAAAAATTGAATTTTAATAAACTATTTCAAATCGAGTAGACATTATTCATAAATAAAACCCGACAAAACACGCAAGATGTTGCCTATAAGAACAAAAATCTTGCAACCACTTCAAGCAAACTAACAACAACAAAAAAATTGTAAAATATCTCCTTAAATTTTAGACAATCTGAAACTGTCAATTAAATAGGAAATTCTAACAATTAGATTTTTTTATCTGTTTTTTCAAGAAAGCAAAATCCATTTTGTCATTTAATTAGGCCTCCTTAAAATTAACCTCATCAATTGTCGTTTCATATGGACGAGAATAATGAAGCTCTAAAACTTGAAGGACTTGATTGTAAATTTGTAAGAAGGTAAGAGAGGTATTGGTAAGGAAAACATAACCCGAGGTGTTTTTCAATTTTGACGCGACCAAATCTATAGATCAGTGGAAATTATTTGGTGAAGATTCTCAACTTCGCTGTCTCAAATCTCAATCCCTCTTGCTCTCTCCATTAAGATTAGTCAACGTCTCAAACTTCTCTACTCTGGTAATAAATCTCTTGTTCTCTGTGTTTCGTCACTTGTCTGTGGCTCTCCTTGTACAAGGACGAAGAAACCCCATCAGCCATTGTGCACCACCCAGAAGCTCTGCATCTGACAATTCGTCACAGGAGAAAAACAGGGGAGGGAAGCGTCTCATCTTTCGCTGGCATGGGACCATAGAGCTTGATTGGGATGGACAATGATGGAAAAAGAAATGACCCATGTGCAGGTTCAAGATATTGAAATGACCCAGGTGAGTTATGCTGTGAATTTTCGCATAGAATTTGTTGATTGCCCAAAATTCCTTTGGTTTTTCACGCTATATTGACTGCAAACAACTTTACATCAGCTAGGGTTCTTGCTAGTAGGTTTGAACAAGTGTGATCTTGATAGCTAAGTACTGTATCAAAAGGTTCCAGCTAAGTTGTTGAACTGGTAAATGTTATCCATTGATCTAAAAGTTGTTTGTATATTATTATTAGTTACATAATTAGAGATTGTAGAGCTATTTTTGTGACACTCCTGTCTTCTGTTTCTTTACCCTGTGGGTGTATAATGACATCTCACTGGGAACTTACTTTGCAATGGTAATCAACAGCTCAAGTCATGACATGAATGCAATAATGTACCGAAGCATTAACGCTTTCTTACTTGCATTTTTATACGCTGACTTTCAAGACTTTAAACAACTACGATGGAAACGTATGTTATATAAAATAGCTCAATGCAGAAATTTTATTTGCTTCTCTACGCTGTTAATGATTGGGGTAGTAATGTGGTCTAAATTCACCCAAAATACTGATCTGCCTTCCAAGTGTTTTGTTCTTGTACCATGGTCATGATTTTGCAAGGAAGGAGGGGTTGCTAAAATTTACATGACTGCTTATGCGTTTTCAGTTTTATTTCTTAGAAGCTTCTCTATGCCAATTTGACACTCAAGGGACTCATAAGAATGAATCAATCAAGATCTATGATGAATATGTGCATACAAACATGCTGATCAGTAATTATTCTATTGTAACCTATTATGTTCTATAGAATATTGATGTCATCAAATTCAATTCTTGCAGACAATACCCATCTAATATCCAATCTTGAATCAAGGTACAATGTCAGAACATGTGGTTTTGTTTGTATTTTTGTTGGTATCTTTGAGCATTGGTCATGTTTGGGGTGCAAAAATAAGTCATAAAGCTCCTTGGAGGATCCACACCCTGTTCTCTGTGGAATGCCAGAACTATTTTGACTGGCAGACAGTGGGCCTCATGCAAAGCTATAGGAAGGCCAAACAACCTGGACCAATTACCCGTCTTCTCAGCTGTACTGATGAGGAGAAGAAAAATTACAGAGGGATGCATTTGGCTCCCACTTTTGAGGTGCCCTCAATGAGCAGACATCCTAGAACTGGTGACTGGTAAACTTCTGTTCCAAATTTTATTTGCTTTAGGAATTTGAATTCAATTATGAGTTTTAGGTTAGTTGCCTTTCTAAATAAAGTTTTCTACCTTTGGCTAAGTTAATTATCCAATGCTAGACTTGATAGTTATTTTGAAAAATTAGTTCTGCATGATGTTATCTTGTCCATAGTTATGTAAATGCTGCTTCTACTGGTGCATCTGAGTCAGAATATACAGTTTCCAAAATTGTGTATGCTAAATGTGTGGATTTCTGTGGTAACCAAGGGGTTGTTTGAGAATTGTCGGGTATGGAAATGGTAATGAAATGAAGATGTGGATAAAAAATCGATGAAACAACTCTCATATCTTTATTTATAAAGTTATACAATGGGGCATATATCGTTGAATTTTGATAACTGGGATGTGCTAGACATTACGTAAATTACAGTTTCTCGCTTTTTTGGCTCCCTGTGTGCATGTGTATGTTTCCATTTCCCCTTCTGTCTTCAACCAAAAAGTACAGAAATATTCACTTCTTTGAGCATAGCTCTGGACTTTTGTTTGAATGATGGTTTAGTTGTGTTTACTGCAATTTCTACTCTGCTTTTTATATCATGCCTTGTTAATTAAATTTGAGGTTGACAAAAAGCTTCCCTGATGTCCTTCAACCATAAAGTACAGAAATATTCACTTCTTCAAGGATAGCCCTGGACTTCGTTTTGCAATGATGGTTTAGTTATGGTTACTACAATTTCTAATCTGCTTTTATTTCATGCCCTGTGAATTAATTTTGAGGTTATCAAAAACTTCCCTGATGTCTTCTTTGAATTCACATTATTCAACTATGTCCTATTTTATCCGAATTTAAAGGCTGCTATTCAACATCAGCTAAGTAATTGTTCTGCTGTTCGTTTATTATAAAGTTAACTCTGGCTGTACCTTGTACCATTGTCTGATTTAGTCAGTGTTCCTTCTCTCCCATATTCCACTTTAGTAATGGATTTGGAAATCTGTCTTTTCTAAATGAGATACATGCATACAATTTTATAAAAGGGAAATCCTTTTTTCTGTGATAGAAGCATAGCTTATAAATCATTTATTTACTATGCAGGTACCCTGCAATAAACAAACCTGCTGGAGTTGTTCATTGGCTCAAATATAGTAGAGAGGCAGAAAATGTTGATTGGGTTGTCATACTGGATGCGGACATGATAATTCGTGGCCCCATAATCCCTTGGGAACTTGGTGCAGAGAAAGGCAGACCAGTCGCTGCATATTATGGGTATGTAACATTTTCATACTTATCATCCATTTCATCTACTTTGTTGCTTAGTGGCATGGTGTAAGCAGCATTTTCACCCCACACAAACTGTTGAAATAAAACAGCTTATTTAGAATTGACCAATTATACCTTGTTGAAAAAAAAAGTATTGACCAATTATAACAGCTAGAGTGGTACTAATGCATTTACACAGAACTTGTGATAAGCCACATTGTCTGCAGCATGTGAATAATGTGACTTCCTACAACTTCTACAAGAGATAATGATAAAGGAGTTTTAATTGCCTATGCCTTTTTCGATTACCTTCATACTATTTCCATTTAATGTTATTATTATTACTATTTCCATTTAATTTTATTATTATTGGAGCGGGAAAGAATGAGTTCTTGTGTATTTGTATTGCAAATTAGAGAATAGGACCACCAACCTTAACTGTGGAGCTTTTGACATTGGCATTGAGGTCAAGTTATGAAATTTGCTTCATATTAAGTAGTTTATGTATATTGTATTGTATATTCAATCTTTTTCATATGACTTGCTGTTCGAAGATGCTATAAATATAACCAACGTTTCTTCTCCAGATATTTAAGAGGGTGTGACAATATTTTGGCCCAACTGCACACTAAACATCCAGAACTTTGTGACAAAGTTGGTGGCCTTCTGGCAATGCATATAGATGACCTGAGAAAATTGGCACCTATGTGGCTTTCAAAAACAGAAGAAGTGAGAGAAGATACAGCTCACTGGGGAACAAATATAACTGGTGATATTTATGGGAAAGGATGGATAAGTGAGATGTACGGATACTCTTTTGGTGCTGCCGAAGTGAGTTTCCTGCCCTAATTTTTTTTTTTTTGTGAGCACCACAAAATATTTTAATGATTGTCTTACCACTCACACCCATCTAGCACTTCGCTTTAAGTGCTTGACTAATTCAATTTTGCTGGTTACTTAAGTGTTTCCCTTTTCTTCATTTCTTTTTACTCCCTTTTGGGTTTTCCCCACCTGTTCCCAGGTTGGACTTCGGCACAAGATCAATGATAACTTGATGATTTACCCGGGTTATGTTCCACGGGAAGGAATTGAGCCAATTCTGCTTCACTATGGGCTGCCATTTAGTGTTGGAAATTGGTCATTTAATAAACTAGCTCACCATGAAGATGATATTGTTTATGACTGTAACCGGCTCTTTCCAGAGCCTCCTTATCCCAGGGAGGTATGTGAACTTGTTGGAGGAAACTAGGGTCTTTTTTGTAAACTCCAGCCGGTCCCTTAAGCTCAAGTTTCAATCCCATTGTTTTTAATATATGCACAGGACATGTTGGATCAGTTTTCTTTCTTCTTTTTCATGTCTTTATTTTTATTTCTAAAGAGGGGGCTTACATTGGAAATTTCTTGTTGCAGGTGAGGATGATGCAAATTGACCCTAATCAAAAGCGTGGGCTGTTTCTCAGTGTGGAGTGCATGAACACTTTAAATGAAGGTCTTTTATTGCAGCATGCGGCTAACAGTTGCCCTAAACCAGCATGGTCTAAATACTTGAGTTTCTTGAAAAGCAAAACCTTTGCCGAGCTAACTAAGCCTAAATATGTTAATCCTGCTACTCTAGAAATGATGGAGGATAAGGATACCGTGCAAGAACATGATGGTGATGATGATGCTGGAAAGCCGTATCCTAAAATCCATACTGTCTTTTCCACAGAATGCACACCCTACTTTGATTGGCAGACTGTGGGCCTTATGCACAGTTTCCGTACAAGTGGGCAGCCTGGAAATATCACTAGACTGCTCAGCTGTAATGATGAGGACTTAAAGCAATACAAGGGCCATGACTTGGCACCCACCCATTATGTTCCATCAATGAGTCGACATCCATTAACTGGCGATTGGTAATTTTGTTCATTTCAATTGTATTATGTTGGGTGTTAGTCCTCTCTTAGTTGCTTCTTGTTATCTCACCAAAATCTCAATGAGCTGGTCTCCTCAATATTCTCTTTCTTGTCGCTGAAGCTGGTCACCTACCTGGAGTTTATGTTTTTTTGGTCAATTGATTTTCTGATTATCATTGCTGCATGATACGACTTGTAACTTGAAAATAAGACCATTAGTGTTTTGTACGCTATAGTATCTTCAGCTTTCAGTTGTAGTTTTGTCCCCTCAGAATCTTTCCAACCTTCTGAGCTGCTTGATGTGACTATTTAACTTCCATGCAATGATTTTGATGCCCTAAAGATATACGGATATCGATCTTCAATCCAATGTGTTTGGTGGTGACCACATTCATTCCAAACAAACTTTCATTATTTATTTACTGCCGTAAAATTGCTCACATTTTTATTATGCTGGATGTTGCTTGATGAAGGATATGTGCACAATGTGAAGTTATTGGGAGGTTGCTTGTTCATAGTTTTTCTATTTTTCTGAATGATTTAGAGTTAGAGTACAACAAGTATTGAAATTTTCTGTTTTATTTTAGGTATCCAGCGATTAATAAGCCTGCTGGAGTGCTTCACTGGCTCAACCATGCAAACATCGATGCAGAATTTATAGTTATTCTTGATGCTGATATGATCTTGAGAGGTCCAATCACACCATGGGAGTTCAAAGCTGCCCGTGGCCGGCCTGTTTCTACCCCATACGAGTAAGACCAGTGAATTTAACTTGTGCTTTATAATTGTTGCTGCTGATGTACAGGCAATATCAGTAGCAGCAATGCGCATGCTCAAGTTTCGATGCATTTTCCTGTCATCATCATTACCGCTCATTCTTTATTACTCCCCTTTTCTCTGTGCAGCTATCTTATCGGTTGTGATAATGAGCTTGCAAAACTTCATACAAGCCATCCTGAGGCTTGTGACAAGGTTGGTGGAGTAATCGTTATGCATATTGATGACCTACGACAATTTGCTATCCAATGGCTGCATAAAACAGAGGAGGTCCGAGCCGATAGAGCTCATTATGCCAGAAATATAACTGGAGACGTATATGAATCTGGATGGATCAGTGAGATGTATGGCTACTCATTTGGTGCCGCAGAGGTAACATGCTATCTGTTGAGGCATTTAAGTTATAGGAAAAATCGGTGAAAAGTTCTTATTTAAAAATTTCATTGGTGAGAAAGATTTAAATTTGAATACCAATACTTTGTGTATAAAAACATAGTAGATTCTTGTAACCAATAAAATTTTCAGACAAGGACTGTTCACGGACTTTCCATTTATATTTTTTATTTTCTCCTCAAAAGTATGAACATATTTCATAGCTGTAACTGATAATTCTGTCAATGCAGTTGAATTTAAGGCATGGCATTGAGAAGGATATACTGATATACCCGGGATATGTCCCTGAACCTGGTGTCAAATATAGAGTTTTTCACTATGGATTGCTCTTCAGAGTTGGGAATTGGAGCTTTGATAAAGCTGACTGGAGGGAAGTTGACATGGTTAACAGATGCTGGGCTGAGTTCCCAAACCCGCCGGATCCATCAACGCTTGACGATTCTGATGTTGATGCTCGGGAACGAGACCTGCTCAGCATAGAATGTGTAAGAACGCTGAATGAAGCGCTGCGCCTGCATCATGAGAGAAGGAACTGCCCCATTGGTGGTTCCTTATCCAGTTTACAAGACAATGCTACCAATGAAACAGGAGTTTCAACGAGACTCGGCGGAGACTTTAATGAAACTTATGCTTCAAGAAATAACCATATGTCATCAAATTCTGAGAAAGATGGGATGCTTAGTTCTTTCAAGTTCTGGGTGATAGTAGTATGGGGATTTTCTGGCTTGGGTTTCTCTCTGGTCATTTTTTTTGTTTATTCAGGTCATAAGAGAAGAGGAACAAGGATGAAACACCATAGAAGCCGGAGAAGAAGCCTGTATCCCGGATACATGGAAGTAAATGGCCGTGATCGGCATAGCCGCGGCAACGACGTACCTCTGTAACATCTTTTTTACCCTATTTCACGGTGTAAAGCTGAGAGAGGATAGAGTTAAGCTAAAGACTATAATATCATGCAAGGATCACAATCAGGCTTGTAAGCCATATAGCTAATGTTAAATGGCTTTATGGGTTCTGTCTAGTTGTGCCTTGCACAGTTTTAATGTTGTAAACTTGTTTAGAAACATTTTGTTATACACTTTTCCTCAATTAAGTTTGAAATATTAATTATTAATAATAGAAGATTAAACCTTTTTGATTGCCACAAAATCAAACATATTTTGTCTGCATAATTGTTTAGTAGTAGCAACATTATTAATTTTTATAATGGACAAAAATTAGGTTAAAATATTATTAATTTTTGTAATGGACAAAAATTAGGTTAAGTTAACTAGTAAATTTACAAATGTACATATTTTTTTCAACAACTGGATATAACAAAATAATAAGTGTTCATATAAAAATTTACAAATCTTAAATTTAACAATTTCCATTTCCAATAGTAAAATAGCAAATACTCATGTAAACGTTCATAAATCTCAATTAATATTGTAAGAGTTGATAGAAAAATTTACAAACATTTATAAATAAATTTTGAAGTCTTTATACAAATTTTGAATAACTAATAACAAGTGTGATTGAAGGAGAATTTAACCTAATAAATATAGAACCTGTTTGGAATACACCTTTGGGTCATTGGAATGCATTCCAAAAGATGAAAGCCCGGTTCCATTTTTTTTTAAATGTTTGGGAATCACGTTGTGAGGAATGGATTTAAACTAAAACGGAACTTATCCTTATGCCCCGTTTGTTACATGGAAGTGGTTTTATTGGAAATGGAAGTTGAATTGGAAGTGGAACTGGAACTGGAATTGATACTGGAAGTAAGTTTTAAAACATGTTTAATATGATGGGAAAAAATAGGAAGGGTATAATAGGAAGAAAATCTCACTTCTCTGGAACTGAGACTGGTTCCATAGGGTAAGCCATGGAACCCATGGAACCCAAAATGGTGGAAATGTCACTTCCATGGAAGTGGTTTCTAGTGCACTAAACAACTAATTATATAGATTCCGCTTCCATTTCCACTTCTCTGGTCTCAATTCCAGTGTACCAAACGAGCCATTAGAGTTAGAGTTATAGAAAGTGGTGGTGGGAATAAATAGAAGGTGTTTTACCGTTCGGGATTAATTAATGACTGTGGCAACTTTTCAGACCGTGCCTTTGCTAAGTGAAAACTCTTTGCTTCACACGCCCAAACCCATCAGCTTTCTCCTCATCTCAGGTCCACCTTCAAGCTCATCTCGTCGACCTTGCAGCCTTCAAGCCACCATGCAGCATTCAGGTCCATATTCAAGCTTGTCCTCATCGTCTCAGCAGATATGCCTTTCCTTCCTCATAGTAAATCTGCCTTCTCATCGTCTCAGCTCGTGAGATGCTGCTACATTTGGTCGTCGGTTGCGTTGTGTCTCCCCAAATTTCCGGTGGTTACGCTTTGCCTTTAATCTACACCGCTTCACCCATATCAGCTCGTCGAATTTCTGTGCTACACAAAGATAACTCATATAGTCGGATCTTCAGCTCCTCTCTGTGGATTATGGTTGCTGGTCTATAAATCTTTTTTTTTTTTGCCAAAACCACCTTCGATGCACCGCTTGCGTGAATGAAAACACTGGGTCACGCAAGATCTGGGTCGGATCTTTTCGAGACTCGAACATGCATGTGCTTTGTAATTTGCCTTCGCTGGTGAATTCTCTATTTGTGCCTTCGCCAATGAGTTCGGTATGAGCTGAGCTGAGATTTTTTTTCCCCAAAACATATGAGCTGAGATTCATCATTGTGGGAGGAATTCATATCTTCAAGGGAGCACCCAAGTTGCTCCCACCACCAAGCCAAAGAGTTGTGATCTTCTGATGATTCTTGCAGGAGGAAAATGCAACAGGATTGGGTAACAATTTCATAATTTATTAAATAGATTATGGGAAAAAACTAGCTAGTATAAAGCTAGTAGTTTTGTTAAAATACAAATCTTGTATAGGTTTTGAAGAGCTGATCAGTTGTGTCATTATGTCCCTCTTAATTCTTGCTTCATAAAACTGTGTAAAAACGAATGGGTTGTATAGGGTTTGAAGAGGCAAGTAAAGTCATGTGTTGGTGGAGCATGTTGAAGATTCAGTTTGAATGGTTGAGTTTAAAAATTTTAAATATTTTAATACAAATTCATTTAATTAAAATAATATTTGTAAGAAAAGTCGTTGAAAAAAATAGCTTGTGTATTAACTGTGATTTCATTTTGTTGCATTTACAATCCAATTAATTATGTAATTTTATTATTATTTAGATAATTTTACTTTTCAATTATATGTAATATAAATATATTTTTTATTCCATTTTTTAATCATTTTATTTTTCTCTAATTTTATCATAATATATAAAATAATATATATGTATTAATGATCTTTATGCTTTTTTAAATAATTTTCCTTAAAAAGTCACTTTTCCAACATTTATCCAAATATAAATGCATTCTATCAAAAATCATTTTAAATCTAACGTTTATCCAAATATAAATACATTAGGATCAAAAGTCATTTTTTCAAAATGCATTTTATTAAAAGTCATTCCCCCAACGGTTTCCTAAATGGACTCATGGTCTAAAATTGAAGGAGAATTTGACCTAATAAATATAATCTAAATTTTGTCTTTTTTAGATAATGTTAGTATTTTTTTTAAAACCACATATCTCTTTGTATTGAATCCTATTTAAGTAAGGGGTGAGTATCCTATAAATAAGAACACACGTCATTCTTGAAAAAAAAAAATTACACGTATATTTTTACAAAGACAAAAGAGCCCTTGAAAAAAAAAAAAAAAAAACCGTGCATGTTCCTTCCTTGCAATCCCTAGCTGTTCGAATTCACTGTAAAACCCGCTCTTCTATAATAAAACCCTATTCGCTTTCCCTCTCCCCAAACGGCTTCTCATTCTCATCCCCTCAGTCATGGAATGGAATCCTCAAACTCTCCAATTCCTCTCCGAATGCTTCCTCCACACCCTCTCTCCCTCGCCGGAGCCTCGTCGCCGAGCTGAAGCCTCTCTCGCCGAGGCTGCTGACCGTCCAAACTACGGCCTCGTCGCTCTCCGCCTCGTCGCCGAACCTTCCATCGATGATCAGATCCGTCAAGCTGCCGCCGTCAACTTTAAGAACCACCTACGTGTCCGATGGATGCCGGCTGCTTCGGATGACGCCAATGTGCCCACTTTCTCCCCGATACTTGACCCGGAGAAGGAGCAGATTAAATCATTGATAGTGCCGCTGATGCTTTCGGCCACTCCCAAGATTCAAAGCCAACTTAGTGAAGCTTTGGCTGTAATTGGTAAGCATGATTTTCCGAAATCGTGGCCTGCGTTGCTTCCTGAGCTCATTTTGAATCTTCAGAAAGCATCGCAAGCTTCTGATTATGCCTCTATTAATGGCATTCTTGGTACTGCCAATTCTATTTTTAAAAAGTTTCGGTACCAGTATAAAACCAACGATCTTTTGCTTGATTTGAAGTATTGTCTTGATCTTTTTGCGGCACCTCTACTGGAAATATTTCTCAAAACGGCTTCTTTGATTGATGCGGCCGCAAACTCTGGAGGGCTTGCTGCTGATCTTCGCCCCCTTTTTGAGTCACAGAGGTTATGTTGTAGGATATTTTATTCGTTAAATTTTCAGGAGCTGCCTGAGTTTTTTGAGGATCACATGAAGGAGTGGATGGCTGAATTTAAAAAATACCTTACCACAAGTTATCCTGCGCTTGAGAATAGTGGTCCTGGTGGTCTTGCACTTGTAGATGAGCTTCGTGCTGCAGTTTGCGAGAATATTAATCTTTATATGGAAAAGAACGAAGAGGAGTTTCAAGCATACTTGAATGATTTTGCACTTGCTGTGTGGACGTTACTGGGGAATGTGTCCCAGTCTTCTAGCCGTGATCAGCTGGCTATCACAGCAATCAAGTTCTTGACCACTGTTAGCACTAGTGTGCACCACACCTTGTTTGCTAGTGAAGGAGTTATACCGCAGGTGTGTCAGGGCATTGTGATCCCGAATGTAAGGTTGAGGGAGGATGATGAGGAACTCTTTGAGATGAATTATATTGAGTTTATCAGGAGAGATATGGAAGGTAGTGATCTTGATACTAGGAGGAGGATTGCTTGTGAGCTACTCAAAGGGATTGCGACACATTATGGGGATACTGTCAAAAGCATTATTTCCGCACAAATACAAATTTTATTAAGTTCTTTTGCTGCAAATCCAGTGGTGAATTGGAAGGACAAGGATTGTGCTATATACTTGGTAGTTTCTCTTGCAACCAAGAAGGCTGGAGCCAGCTATGTCTCAACAGAACTTGTCGATGTTCAGAGCTTTTTTGAATCTGTTATTGTCCCAGAGCTGCAGAGTCCAGATGTGAATGGGCATCCTATGCTTAAGGCGGGTGCTCTCAAATTTTTTACTATGTTCCGGAGTCATATATCAAAACCCATAGCATTGAAGTTTTTTCCAGATTTGGTTCGTTTCCTTTCTGCAGAATCAAATGTTGTTCATTCTTATGCTGCAAGTTGTATTGAAAAGCTCTTGTTGGTAAAGGATGAGGGTGGTAGAGCCCGTTATACATCAGCTGACATCAATCCTATTTTCCCTGTGCTGATGAACAGTCTTTTCAGTGCCCTGAAGCACCCGGAGTCTGAAGAAAATCAATATGTAATGAAGTGTATCATGAGGGTTCTTGGGGTTGCAGATATATCTGTTGAAGTGGCTCGAATCTGTATTGAGAGTTTAGCATCTATTCTTAGTGAAGTATGCAGAAATCCAAAAAATCCCATCTTCAATCATTATCTCTTCGAGTCTGTGGCAATTCTTGTAAGGAGGGCCTGTGAGAGGGATTTGTCTCTTGTATCCGTTTTTGAAGCAAGTCTTTTCCCTAGGCTTGAAGTAATATTGACCAATGATGTTACTGAATTTTTCCCATACACATTTCAATTGCTTGCTCAACTTGTTGAGTTGAACAGGCCACCTATCCCAGCAATCTACATGCAGATATTTGAGATCCTTTTGTCACCTGATTCTTGGAAAAGAGCTCCGAATGTTCCTGCACTTGTGCGTCTTCTCCAGGCCTTCCTTCAGAAGGCTCCACATGAGGTCAGCCAAGAGGGTAGACTGAGTAAGGTGCTTGGCATATTTGAGTCACTTATCCAATCTCCTAGCACAACTGAGCAAGGATTTTATGTGCTTAATACAGTCATCGAGAGTCTTGAATATGCTGTCATTAAACCTTATATTTCTCACATTTGGGCTGCCATTTTCAGAGTGCTTGAAAAGAAGCGAACAGTGAAGCTTATTAAGTCTCTTTTAATATTCATGTCACTCTTTCTGATTAAGCATGGTCCTTCTAACCTTGTTGAGACTATGAATATCATTCAGGCTGGTGTATTTACTGAGATTCTAAATCAATTTTGGATTCCTAATCTAAGGCTCATTACTGGAGCTATTGAACTCAAGTTGACTGCCGTTGCTTCAACTAGACTTTTATGTGAATCTCCGATCTTCTTAGACGCCGGAGCAGCTGGATCCTGGGGGAAGATGGTTGACAGCATTGTCACCCTTCTTTCACGACCAGAAGAGGATAGAGTTCAGGATGAATCTGACATGCCTGATATTACAGAAAACGTGGGTTATACTGCCACCTTTGTTCGTCTTTACAATGCTGGAAAGAAAGAAGAGGATCCGCTGAAAGATATAAGAGATCCAAGGGAGTTTTTTGTGGCTTCATTGTCCCGACTTTCTTCACTTTCTCCTGGAAGGTACCCTAAGATCATTAGTGAAAATGTTGATCCAACAAATCAAGCAGCATTGGTCCAGCTTTGTCAAACTTATAATCTCCCAATAGCCTGAGTAAGTTGAAGCAAATGATGCTTTATTTCCCCTTTTGTTATCCGTTAATCATTGGGTTAGAAATGTTCTGAGAGTAATAGTTTTGTCAATTTTGTTGCAACATTTTTTGCACGAGTTTTTCCATCATTTTATTTAGACCTTGTATGAATGTACTATTATCAAATTAGATTTGTGTGACTTTCATAATTTGATTTACACATGAATATAGATACAATAAAATAATTTGTTTTTTATTGCGCTAGTTCCATGATAGATCAGTTCTTTGTTGCTGCTGTTCCTACTTGGGTTCTGTTTCCCTCCCCACCACCCTCTTTTCAAGAAATGTAAGTGGACATTTTAAGGAAACATAAAATATTCAGCTTTGGTACAAAATAGCAATTGTAATGAGTCTATGTGCTTATTCAGAACAATGAAAGCTGGCTAACTATGTGCATATTTTGTGGCCCATTCTGAAATCGGAGATCTATGGGCTTCCTTTGATACCAAGAATACCAGTTTTGATATGCTTATCTTGGTATGTGTGGGCCAGTTGTGTGTGAGATTTTAGTGTGGGAAGTATCTCATTATTGTCAAATAACCGGAAAAATCTGAGTTGAGGTTGATGCTTGTCAGTTGTCATGCACTCCTGCTAGGAAAATTAAATGCCTCATGGTTTTTAGGCTTACAAAATTTCTCTACTTTAGGTTCATTTCTCCATTGCTGCAACTATGATGGTCAACTTGCCTTGTGCAAATGAGCTGTTCACCTCATTTTACATCTGATCCCACGTAGTGCTAGTCTAACTGACTGCCTTTGCTCATTGGTGCACGTCTATTGCGGGGCACCTTTGCATGCCACATGTGAGAATATCTCGCACCTTTGGCGTTTTGGTTGAGAAATTACCGTAGTTGATCTTTTATCATCTCTGTGTATGTGTGTAGTGGCAGGGACTGAGGTTGAAAGGTTGAAACTCGTGTTACAAGTGCACCTCTTTACGTGTCTCATGATCTTCAATTCTTAGTTATGCTTTAATTTTCCAATTTGGTTGAAAATGAGTGATATGAGTTCTTCCCCTAACAATCCATTTGTTCTGCTCCACAGGATTTTACGCTGGAATCGAATTAATTTATCAACGTCAAGTTTGGTAGAGTTATCAGCGGCATTCATGAGCTAGGTGGTGGCACATGCCCTGATACAATGTGAATTAAATTAGTATTCAATCATCCATTTTTGCAGCTGCCATGATTTTACTTGAAGAACTGGGATTTTTTGTTCGGATCTTACTTGAATCCATGAGATCTGTGCATGTGTTTGGGGTGTCATGGGGTCTGTTGGGTTTGGGTGTAAAATTATTTGCTGTTCTTACCATTCCATGTCTTGCTGTTTTTTTTTTCTTATTCAGTATGCATGAGCAAATAGTAACAAATATCAAGGTCCAGTTCCATTTTATTTTTTTTACAAGATTGCATATGAAATTAAATTTTCATGTGCAAATCGTAATTCCGTATTTCAGCTTAAATTCCACATTTCACGACCAAAAAAAAATGAAAACCTTTCACGCGATATGAAGTCGTTTGAGTCTTTCAAAGACGCTGCTTATGTTCTTTGTTATTATTATTTGACTGTCGAGTCCTGACTTTGTTATAATGTTTTTTTTCCATTTCATTTTATTTAAATTTTAAGAGGCAAGATGACATGGTACTATTCATATGGCCAAGTTCGCTTATAAAAGATGCAAAATGCTAGGCATTATCTATAAAATACTTTTGGTTTAATATTGATATGTGCTTCCACCTGTGGTGTACTTGCGTATCAAATTCAAACGATCCACGAGTAGAAAATTTCCCTTTTTTATTTAAAATTCTAACACTCCCTCCTGTTTTTTATACGACATTAGCTTTTATAGAATGGATTGTTCTCGATTTGTAGAATTGATTATTGATGGTTGAGAACTGATTGTTACAAAAAGTAAAAAAAAAAAAAGGTGAAACTAGAATTGATTATTGGTTATGTTTGCTACAGGGTTTGTTTGGGAAGTAACAAAACCTAGGTTTCAAACCTTGGTTTCACAGAATCCGAGGTAAGTATGTGAGAGAGTTTTGTCTCGACTTGCGTGAAATTGTTTTTGAGAATTGATTGGCAAACAAGCCCATATCATAAGAAAAGTACGTTCATGTAGTTAAATATAAAAATGAACATGGTTGGATTAACATCACTTTTTAACATTATTTATGGTATACAAAAAAGCATGATTGAGAGCTGATGAGGTATGTTAGGAGTTTCGGCATGATTATTAATTGAGAAAGAAGAGATTCACAAAGGGATTTGAAAAAAAAAAAAAATTGGGGTCCAAGATGTAATTTTTATGTAAATTGAGATAAAATTTCTCTCACATATTTATTTCAAACTATATATAACCACTTTCTAAAAATTAATTCCAAACAAACTAGTAGTAAAGGTGAGATGATGGTTGAGAACTTACAAGGCTATACTTCAAAGGCTGATGATGTATCATCATTCCCAATTATGTTTGTGGGCTTCGTTACAATTGGATCAGAAGGAGTCAGTTAGCATCATCGACAATCATGTTATGTTTAATCACATCTTATTTAAATTTTTGTTTAACATTAAATAAATTATATTTACTAATGGAAGAGTTGGATATAGCGAAGCTAATCTTTCACGATATATCGAATCAAGGTTCAAAATCTCTAATGGGATAGACATCTACATTTAATATCAAACAATGTTATAAATAAAATTGTTTCTGACAAAATGATACATATACATTAAAAAAAAACGCATAATATTTTATATTTAGTAATTATTCAAACAAGTAAGCCTTTACATACTCTATAATAGCAAGAATGAGGCAGGCAAGTATTAAAAATATAAAGAACCATGCCATCGATCTGAGAAGTTTACAATCAAGTGCAATTCTTTGATTATGTCTTCCCATTTGGACTAGGAAATTGTTGGCCACGCAATAGATTCACTTCACTGAAAAGTTGATGAAAAGACTATTTGAAAATTTTATTCATCTAAATGGTTTGAATTGGAGTATTGATACTTCATATGTATAAACTCTTGTAAAGTATAAGTATTTTCCTTGCATCAAAACATATTACATCCTTTTAATCAATAAAATTTTTATATACAGACTTTTAACCATGTTCCCTGGATTTATTCACTTATTTGTTTATCTATTTTCCAATTCTCATGGTGATAATACGCATGAACACTAATAAATTTCAATTACTCTTTTTGTAATAAAAACAGTCACAAAACAACAGTGAAAATTATGATTATGACATAAATTTTTATTTAGCCATTTTAAAGTATCATATGTACCCATCACTTTTTTGGGCGACATCCAAAACAGTGTCCATGAGATTGTATTCCTTGTACTCACTTTTTTTCAAAAAAAAAAAAAAAAAGGTCTGTAACCAACTAAGTATTAACTTTATTTCTTTAAGCGATTATTAGCTTTTTAATAACTCCAAGTATTTTCTCAGCGATTCATATAGCACTTAATAATAATATAAAACTAGTTTACCTAATGACAATGACCAACAAAATTTATGCACAAAAGAAGATACGTAGTATCCTAACTCAGCCAATCCATCTCTTGCACTTTCATTTTTTTTCTGAGGCAAAAATCACAAAACGAGAGAAAGAAACAAAGGAAGCTGCAAAGGAAAATCACTGAGAAGATGCCAAGAAACACAGAGAGAGACTTTAATTATATGAAGTTGAATAACAAGAAGACAGTAATTTGAGGCCTAATCGACATTGTTATAAACAAATGGCTTTTAATTAAACTAACTATAAAAAGTACAACCACAAGCTGCTTCCACTAAACATTCTTTAATTAAAATCTTTTTCCATGACATTAATTAATTAACTCTTAAACAAATAATTTCTTTCTGTGAATAATGGTTCTCTGTGTCTGAAGACTCTTTCTTTGTTTTCTTTTTTCTTTTCTTTTTTGTTTTTTTTGTGTGAGGGGACAATCATGTTTCCTCTGTTTGATAGGACCCTTTTGGCATTTGTCTTTGGGCTCTACATTTATATCACTCTACTACATGGTCCCCCCATTCTTTTTTTTTTTTTTTATACTTTCCATTATTTTAATTATTAATCCCTGCCTTTCATGTTTCTTTTATTTCCCTTACTCAAAAAGACTTTACAGTATAATAGAAAATATTTTCAAAATGTATGGCATGCCTTTTATTTGTCCTTTTTTAGATCATGAATGTAAATTGCTATTGCTTAATGCAATTTTATTTTATTCTGTATTTATTTCTTTGTCTGTTTGTTATCCACTATTATTGTATGTACGGTTCATTTTAAAATTATTTTAAGTTAATCTTAAAGTTTATATTGTCTTCTTTAATCTCCCTTAACCCTTCATTGGGTGATGATCTATAGGCATGACTTTGAATTTATGCGCCATTACTGTTTTTTTTTTATTTGCCTTTGACAATTAGCTGTTTCCTCTTGAGTTTGGACTTCAGGATTGGGGAAAAATTGATTTTACTAACACCTGTTTTATTTTCAAACCTCTAAACAAATCAGCTTCATTGCCTATTCACATTTGAAATAAAATATAAAATCCCTTGTTTCAATTTTTTTTTTTATTTTGAAGCCTTCCGATGGTCCAAGTGTTTTTAACTGTGATTGTTCATCTTTTTGGTCTTTTCTCCAATTATGTTTAGATGACAATTAGTCTCAACTCCTTCATAAATGCATGCGAGTGCCCTGCCTTTTACAAATAACCATATCATTCTAACAAAAAAATAGCACACATGAGGAATTAAATCTTAAAAAAATAATAATTTGGCTATGCGTAAGCATTATCAAGTCTAATTGGCAATAACTTCCCAAAAGATAAATTTTGCATTTGATAAACTTCCATTCTAGATCTCATATTTAATCTATCATATCTCATTTTATTACGATCAATTATTGGATTTAAATATTTATGTCATTGAGAGAATTTTATTTATGAATAATTTATAAATATGTTTGTCAAAATTGATTGATTGGTTTTCAAAATATTTTAAATTTAAAGACCTTATGATTGTGTAATGAAAAATATATACTTATCTATGAAAGTTTTACCCTCATTGTATCATATTAATATTAATATGAACAGACACATATATTACTTATTTTATTTTATGTTAATTAAAAAGCAGTTGCAAAACTATTTTAAGAAGTTAAGATTTTTGCCCCTTTTTAAATAACTCCTGCCTTCGAGATTCTTAACACATCAAGTCTGGATTAAGATGAGGATGATGATGAGAAGAAAAGTGTACGTTCTCACTTGTCCGTACACTCCTGCTTCATTTTAAGCCCTTTGAAGATTATGCAACAGTTCTGTTTCCTCTCTTTTTTTTCTTTTTCAAAAAAATGTAGTTTTGAATCTGTTTTTTTATGGGAAAAAACTGATAATTAGAAAATGATCTAAGCAAGATATCTATTTATTCTTATATTTAATCTTAGAACTCCAAAAATACCCCAAATGTGAACATGCATTATTTTATCTCATCCAAGCAATGCGAGCGTATATATTCCATTGTAATATTTTTTAAAATTTCATGTAAGAATATCCGTGCATGGAAATCTAGTGTTGTATACAATGAAAATTATTTTTTAAAAGAAATTAAATAATTTAGTCGAAGAATCAGCCTTATACCATAATCCCCCCCCCTTCCCGTATTAGCCAGCAGTAAATTTAAAAATGTGAAAGTACATTTAATTTATTTGAAAAGCAAAGCAACATTAGGTATCTGATTCTCTGTAAAAGTCAACAAGAGCTTCACATCTT